>CATIWM010226081.1:0-15430 GCA_949671775.1 Mallotus repandus
GACTTTCGTTTGTTGATTTTTGTTGTTTTGTTATTTCAGCTTTTTTAGTTATTTTTTTTATTATTTTTGTTGATTTTTGTTGTTTTAGTTGTTTTTTGTTGTTTCTATTTGTTGATTTTTGTTAAAAATATAACAACAAAAAAATTATAAAATATATCAAAAAGATAATTATTTTTATTATTATTACTAATAAAAGTGAAAAATTTATTTATGGCCTTAATTTTATTATTAATAATAAAAAAAATAAAAAAACAATAAAAATCAACAACTACAGTTGTTGATTTATTTTTTCAATTGTTGTTTTTCATTTTTTTGTTATTTTTATTTGTTGATTTTATTATTTTTTGTTGATTTTTAAAAAAAATAATAAAAAAAATTATGAAATATGTAAAAAAAATATTATTTTTATTTTTAATACTAATAACAGTAAAAATATTATTTATGATCTTAATTTTATTATTAATAATAAAAACAACAAATACAATAACTGAAAAACAACAAATAGCAACCAAAACAACAAAATCAACAACTTCAAAATAACAAAAAGTAACCAAAACAACTAAAAAACAACAAATAGCAAGTAAAACAACTAAAAAATAACAACCAAAAGACAACAAAAAAAATTATTATTTGTATTATGAATACAAATAAAAAGTAAAAATTTTACTGAAAAAAATAATTATTGAAGACTATGAGTAATTTTTAGTTTAACTAGCTTAATTTTTATATTTTAAATAATAATAAGTTCTAAAATTGAAAAATATTTGTTATTTAGACAAAGACAATTTTTATATAATTGTAGTAGTAGTAGTAATAATACTAATAATAATAATAATAATAATAATTATTATTATAATAGAACCTAAAAAGCTATTAATATTATTTAGGCGAAATGTGTTTAATTTTAAAGTTAAACAATTGAGGAAAAAATGTCATCTCCTTCTTCAACCCCCAATAAAGAAATACGGACTTGAGATTGATGACGATCATTTTAAGCAAAGGTCTGTGTTAATTGTTTGTTTTCGCAGTGGAGGGTCCTTTATCCACAAGATTCAGGTTAATAATGGGCTTGTTCAAGGGAAATTTTAGGATGATCTTCCGATGGTGGAGGAGATATTGGCGATTGATGAAAGTGAAAGGAATTCTCATCCAGTTTTTGTAGATTTTGTAAAACCTATATCTCCTGCAGATTTTTAAGCTCAAATGAGTTAGTTGTAGTTGGAACTCGAGCATGTCATCAAATACTGAACCACCACCACCACCACCGGTGATGCTGGCCAGGGTGAGGCCATTGACATATCACCATTTGATGGGGAAGGGAAGGCCAAAAATGAGAAAAAAAAAATCTAAATATAAAAACACGGAAGGTCAAATTTGAAAAAACCAATTGAGGCACGAAAAAAAATGATAGTAACTTGGTCAAATGGTCCATTTAGTGATATTTTCTCTTTAATTTACACAAATATAAAATAATAATCACCGATTAATTAAACCTATTATATGCAATCTAACCTGGAAGAATATAAGAAACTTGTCTGCTACATAAGAATTTTTGTTTTAATATTAGGCTCCTAAACCTTAAAATTTAAAGATGATGTGTTCAATTATCTTCATTATGTTAATTGGCATAATTTACTTATCTTATTAAAAAGAACTTGTCTCTAGTCCCTAGCCATGAATGGTTTATCATCAACTAATATTTAAGAACATCATGTGCAACCTAACCTTGAATAATTCGTAAGTGTATATATATATAAATTGAGGGAAAGAAACAGGACACTTATATGAAAGAATGATTTTTCAAACCAACAATAATAGATGTCACTAATCTAACCAGCTTAAAATGGATGATAAAATATTTTATTACTAGATCAAGATATTTAGTTGAAAATAGTTTTGATCCCCTAACTTTCCTAACTCTCCTATTTCAAGTGAAGAAACTTAACCATCTGAATTAAGTGTTCAATATATATATATATATATATATATATGTCACTAATGACATCCATAAACACTAAAAGATAAAATTCTTTTATTAAAATTACATGCATGACTTTATATACAGAAAAATATGCAAATAAAAGAGAAAGGTGTAAAAAGAATCACTTTTCATATATCTACTATCTGCCTAAATCATTTTTCTTTTTAATTTGACAGCGAAGAAGTTGTCAAGTAGTAAATTCTTCTAAAGACATCCTACGGTGTAGAATTCGATTTTAACCGTTGTTAATTTAAAGAAGATGATTGCCTCTTTTATATGGTCCATTAAAATTTAGATCATATAATAACCTCCTATTAAAAAAAATTTATCCTTTTCAATATCTCATCTACACATATATATGTTTACGCCAGCTACAAATCAATTGTAGCTTGCTCTGTCAAAATGTTCGGAAAGATTATTATTATTATTATTATTATTATTATTATACTAAAAGGGTATTTATATCCACAACTTAGCACTTTATTGTTCTTTATATTCAAGATGTTGCTGGCATCTAACTATTTTTTTAGACGATTTTAAGAGTTCATCCGCATATCGATCTGGTGCGATTAGCCCACCCCCACCCCCACCCCCGTATATTGCTGTTGGATACCTTTTTTGCACATCAAACTTATTGCCATATGATGCAATGGCAGGTATAAAACTCAACAGTCCAAACCCAAAACAAGTCACTATTGAAGCTAAACATTATGGGTTTGTTCACAAGTACTATTAAACTCTGTCTATTGCTTCTAAGTATTCTAGTGCTGGCCGTGACATCTGCGAAAGGTTTTGCTTGGCAACACACAACAACTGTTCAAATCACTAATGAGGTAGGAGTAAACCTTACAGTGCACTGCAAGTCCAAAAATGACGACATAGGTGTCCGACTTCTGCATGACCATAAATCATTTCGCTTTCGTTTTAAGCCCAATTTTTGGGGAACTACACTCTTCTTTTGCAGTTTTGCATGGAATGGGCAGCGCAAATGGTTCGATGTATATGATGAGAGGAGGGATTATGGTACATGTAAATTGTGTTATTATACAATAATTCCTCGTGGTGTTTGTATGACGGATGAGTCTACGCGTCAGTATTTTGCATGTTACGCGTGGATCGAGTGAATGTTAATGTTATATTGGCTTGATTTGCAAGAATGGATCCGCATGAATCCGATTTATGTAAAAAAAAATTCCAGAAATAAAGTTCACATCCTAAAAGTTTTATTGTTTAATTCCTGATCTAAGGGTTCCATTAACATCGACACAGTTATATAAATATATTTGATTTTGGATGCATTACACTTCATGGATAAAATTGTTATGCACAAATGCTAACTATATTTTAATTTTTAGAGCGTAAAATATTTAAAATATGTGTCGTTAATATAACTGTCTAATGTAATACACTTAAAACAGTAGTGATAGTAAATATCATTTTAACACAAAAAAATTGTGTACGAAATTCTTATTTTTTGGAGTGTGCTCGTATAAATTTATTTATATGTTACAAGATTTATTGACAAATAGAATATATTTATATTTGTGCGAATCCAGTCACTTTTATCATGTGTATATATATATATAGAGAGAGAGAGAGATAGAGAGAGAAAGTTTTAAGCCTTGAGCTTTTTTTTTTCATCTAATGTATTCAGTTTAAATCCAATTAATTTAGATTCGACTCAGGTTAGACTCCAAAGGACAACAAATGTCTCCTCATTAACGCTTCTGCATACGTTAGATTTTGAATTCAAAATCTTAACTTAAGCGGCATCAGACCTCAGTCATTTGATCCAACGCTAATTGGTTCTTTTTTTTCTTTTTTTAATTGAACTAATGAAAGATCTGTATGCAGAAACTGCATATATAATAATAGGCTTTAATTTGCGCAAATATGACATAATAATCAGGAAATAGCTACAAGTCTTGAGTTGTAAATGATTTATCAGTAATTAATTTGATAAAGCAGCCATATTGTGTGGAGCTTAATCCAGATTAAAACTAATTATAATATGTGTAAAGAATTAAAAGGGTTTAAAAAAGAACTAATTTGGTCCGTAATATACTAATTAAGTTCTGAATTCTAAAGATCAATCCTAGAATCCTGAAAAAATAAGATGCATTTATGTTTCTATGAGCACATGGTTTATGTGTTCCCGGGGATATTGGGTATTAGGCTAATTATCATGTTTTCACTTGTGGCTCGTTGATTTCAGGAAATTTGATTTGATGAGTATTTGAACACAATATTTTTCATTATAGAACAATTATCACATATGAATTTAAGAGAATCATGCATTTGGTTCGTGCTGAAATTGGAATCAAAATAGAAAGTAATAGAAAGGAAATGAAAATTTGAAAAAAAAATTTGGTTTTTAAGAAAATGGGAATAGAAATCAAAATAATTTAGAAACTAAATTTTTTTATGAATTTTTTTTTTATATTTATTTGGTACAATACATATGCAGCCCCTTGAATTTGTCTGTTTTTGCCATTTAGCCACTTGAACTTACATTTTTGCCATTTAAACACCTCAATCTGGCAAAAATATCACTTTTAAACCACTTGCCGCCCAAGTGACAAATTGAATTAGCGCGTGTGGAACACTTGTTTGACAGGTCTTCCACATCAGTATGCCACGTATGAAAAAAAAAATAAAAATTCAAGCTGAAATGATAAAATCCCCAAATTGTAACTCTAATTTCCTAATGTAGCACAAAAAACACAAATTCAAAATCAAAATGGAAATTGATTCTTCTCAGCTGTTTTGATTAAACTTAAAGGGAATGCAAGATAAATGGAACCATGATGTTGAACTCTCAGTAAGGAGCTTGTAAAATACAAACCACTACATTACCAATAGTTATAGGAACTCGCGATTGGTTTATAAACGGGCAAAGGAGTGTCGATAGCTCAGAAGAAAGATTTCGAAGAAAAGCTCTACAGAAAAAGGACAAAGATTGCAGATTTAAGAACCGAATCAAGGTATGGTTTCGCCCTTACAAATTTTTGAATCGTTGTAGTTAGTAGAGTAGGTATTTTTTTTATTTGTTGGGTGAGTTAGGGTTTTTTTTGGGCATGCATAAATTGGTCTCACAGTAATTAATATTCCCTCTGGTAGTCGTTGTTTGTCATTATTTGGTGCTTAAAGTACAAGAATTTCCCTTTGTGTAGTATTTGTTTGTGTTGCATTTGACCTTGTTTTGTTAAAAGTGATGCCTGTGTAAAGAAGTTTTATTTTCATTGACATAATGGACACTTTTTCAATCTATTATTATCATGGTGGTCATTTTGCTAATGTTAGAGACTCAGTAGTATATTATGGTGGACACATTATGCCTAAACATAGGTTAAATGCAGATAGGATAGGGTATTTAGACTTGGTGGATGAAAATGAAAAATTAGGGTACTATTGGATTACAATGTCTTATAGGGTGCAAGGACTTGGTTTAGCTTATGGGTTAAGAGTAATTAAAGATGATAAACAAGTTATGGACATGTTAAAGCTGGCTAGTGAATGTGATGGAATGATTAATGTATATATGGAAGGTGTCAAAAGTGGGAGTGGGGAAAATATGGTCCCACAATCCCCATGTGAGGCCAATAGGAAAGATAAAAAAATTAGGGCAACACCATCTTCCACTATGAGTGATATAAAAGGAAAAGAAAAGGGTGAGTGTGAGTTTATACAAAAGAAAAGAGGAAAAAGTAAGGGGAAAGGAAAGAAATCAGGTCAAAAGGTGTCTGTAGCCCAACTAAAATATTCAAAGGAATATGCATTAAAAGCACAGCCTTTAGAGGTGTCTGCAACACAAAAAAAGCCAGCTGAGGTATCTGCAGCACCTGTCCATCAATCTGAGGTAAGAAAAGCTTAAGAACATGCTGCAAAGGTGCTTGAATAAGAATAAGAGCAGCCTGAGGTGCCTGAACAAGAAGAAGAGCAGCTTGAGGTGCCTGAAGAAGAAGATCAACTTGTAAAGGTGCCTAAAGAGGAAGAACAACCTGCAGAGTTAAAAGCAAACCCTAATAAGGCTGATATAGAAGAATATGTAAGCTGTGGGGAAGAAAGTGACACTGATGGTGAGTTGCCTATAGAAGAGGATATAGAGAATACTGATGATAAAGGAAGTGATCTAAATGAAGAAGATATTACTGCAAGAAAAGAGCTTAGAAAATATAGGTAGAGAAGGCCAAGCAAGCAGAGTGTTATAGGTGAGACAAATAATGTTCAGCTAGGTGAAGTTGGAGTTACTGTTAGCTATAGGGATGTTGGTCCATCTAGTAGAAGGTATGCAGGCAAAGTTGGTGGAGATGAGAAATACTTCGATAATGATGACCCTGGTTCTGATTTGAGTGAACCTGAAAAATGTAGTAATGATGAGGTACCAGATAAAAGACAAAGTATAAGGGTTGAATATAATCCAAAGTGTGAGATTCCTTTATGGAAAATTGGCATGGTTTTTGAGAATGTTGTCCAATTTAGGGAGGGAATATCAAAATATATAGTGCTGAGGGGAGTATAGTTGAAGGTTAGACTAAATGAAACCCGTAGAACAAGGGCAAAATGCAAGGGGGTAGCTTGCAATTGGTTCATTAGTGGGAGCATTGATAGAAATACAAATGATTTCATAGTGAAAACTTATAATCCTATGCACAACTGTTGGAAAACAAATAAGAATAAATTATGTACATCAAAATTCATTGCAAGGCATTACAAGGATAGAATAATTTCACAGCCTTCAATCAAGTTGTGGGAGATATAAAAGCTTTGTAAGAAGCAACTTAAAGTGAAAGTGGGGACAACTGTTTGCAGAAGGGCAAAGTTTCTTGTTTTGTCTTAGTTCATGGGTGATTATGTTGAAGAATATAATAAGCTTCAGTGGTTTGTTGATGAAATGTTGGCTCAAACCCAGGTAGCACCTGCTTTGTGAAGACTGATACCAGCCAACCTGGAAAGGTTGTCTTTGACAGGTTTTATATGTGCTTGAATGCACTGAAACAGGGCTTTATTGAAGGTTTTAGGAAAGTGGTTGGAATGGATGGCTGCTTTTTAAAGGGGGTATGTAGGGGGCAGCTTCTAGCAGCTATTGTAAAAGATGCCAATAGACAAATGTATCCATTGGCTTGGGCTATTGTGCAAGTAGAATATACGGAGACGTGGAAGTGGTTCCTACGGGTTCTTAGAGATAATCTTTAAATGGTAAGTAGAGAGGGCTTTGTCATAATGACTGATATGCAATAGGTTAGTCGTTTTTGTTTATTTTGATTTTATTTACATAGGTTATGTTGTTTGTTTATTGCTTGCATTTTAAAAAAAATTTTGCTATTGCTAAATATAGGGTTTAGTTCCTACTATATTAGAGGAACTCCCGGATGCTAAACATAGAATGTGTACTAGGCACATTTGGTCTAACTGGGCTAAAAAATGGCAAGGTAAAGAGAGAAGGAAGAGATTTTGGATGTGTGCTAGGAGTAGCTTTGAAGTGGAATTGAAGGATAATTTAGTGGAGATGAACAAATTAGGAAAGGGGATTATGGAGGATTTATTATGCTATAACAAAGAAAATTGGGTTAGAGTCTATCAAGGCACTTCCACAAAATGTGATATTGTGTAAAACAATATGTGTGAGACCTTTAATTCTTGGATTTTAGTACCTAGGCATAAGTCGATTATCACAATGTTGAATGAGATTAGAAATAAAACCATGCAAAGAATTCAAGTAATGAGAGATTTTGCAAACATATGGATATGTGATATTGCTCCCACAGTTATGTCAAGGTTAGAAATAAATAAACGGTAGGCAATGGAGTGTGATATTATATGGAATGGTGATGCTGGTTTTGAGGTTTAAGATGGGCCATATGGACACACAGTGGACCTCAAGAAAGAAACTTGCACTTGTAGATCATGGCAATTGTAGGGTATCCCCTGTGTACATGCCATCTGTGCTTTGCAACATAGAAATTTGGAGCCAACCGAGTACATAGCTAAGTGGTATCAAAAGGAAACATACTTGAAGACGTATTCCCATTTCATTCAGCCTATTCCTGGCATAAGAATGTGGCAGCCAAGAGACCATCCTCTAATTAAACCATCACCATTTAAAGTCATGCCAGGTAGACCAAAGAGAAACAGAAGAAAGCCTAGAGATGAACCTAAAAAACTCAGCAAATTTCCAAGAAAAGGAACCAAGATGACTTATAGCAAATGCAAACAGCAAGGTCACAATAAAAAATGATGTAAAGAGAGTCTAAATAGTGGGAATCATGCAATATGTGTTATTTTTTGAAGTGTATGCATTCATTATTATATGCTTTTTCCTTTGCTTATGATGTATTTTGGTTGTGTTTTCTTAGTGAAATAGGCATCTGCACTTCCAAGTCAATCTGCCACAGCTTGAACAGTTGTTGATCAAGCTGTTGAAAATAAAACTCAGGTTGTATATTTAATATTTGGTCAGCAAAAAAATTATGTTTAATTTCCCTTTACTGATTTTGAAAAAAAATTATGTTAGATGCGAAGGACAACCCCAAGTGCAAGTAGTGTGAAAATGAGACCACAAACAAAAGCAAGTGATATAAGAGGACCACTAATACTGAACGCAAAAGATCATGCTCTGAAAATGCATCATCATCTAAGAAAAAGGGCAAATTTTAGGGTTTTGGTGTGTATCACAACCTTCAAACTGGATTGACTCTAGAAAAAAGTAAGTATGTGCTAAGATTTTAGTGAATAATTTTGTGCTTTTAAAGTGTTTATTCATATTTTGAAAGTGTTTGCTTGGTGAAAATTAAGTGTTGAACTGCCGCTTGACAGGCTAGTTCAAAAACCACTAGAGTGCTTGACTATGGCAAGCTTAAAATGGCATGGGAATCAACTGGTGATATTGGATTCCATCCACCTGGCCTGAAATTCAAAGGAAAGCAAGCAATCACTTCAAGGCAACTAGAGGAAACAAGAGTCAAATTGCAGATTAAAAGAAGAACTGAAGCTCAATCTGGAGATGGGCATGGACAATGTGGACCATTAAGTCAGAGTTCAGTTATAACTAGATCAGATGCTTTTTTAACCAAGCAGTATCAGTCAAGCCCTAAAAAAATTCATGTAGTCAAAGGGAAACCTAATTGGAGAATTTAATATGTCAAATGTGTGCTGAAACTTCTTTTTTTGTAGTCTAAGCAATTTAGACTTTATCTATTGTATTTTGTATCAGCCCCATCTGTGAGCTTCTATTAACCATGTTAAACTTAATGTTAGATACTTAAATATAAGCTTTTATGTAGGTGATGATAAAGTATAGGGTTAAAGTAATGAAGCAGCTGTTGATTATGGATATTGTTGTTGTGTAATGACTGATTAAGTTTAAATTTAAGGTATATTTAGCTTCATTTTTTCAGCTCACTGCTTCATCTGCTCGTTTTTGTTACTACAATTTATAATTATTTGGTCTAACAATACAAAAAGGCATAATTTCACATCTTCCATTTCATAAACAAACTGCTACTTTACATTACAACCTCCACCAAAACAATTACATAGTCTCTTAATAAAGTGAGTTTCATTCACAAACTCATTTAACACAACAACGCTACTAATAGAACCTAATGCATATAAATTGTATTACTACAATTACACTTAAAACAACCACCACCAACATCAGTATTCTTGCTTTGAATCGAGCTTTGTCCCTTTGCAATTCAGCCTCCTTAGCTCTATTTATCATCCTTGTCAATGCTCTTTTTAAGTGATCTGGCACTAGTGGATCATACCACTGAAAATAACCTGTTACCTTCCAACTTGTCAAAGATCAAGCAAATTTTTTCCCCCAATTTCAGTACCCATACCCTAAATCCTAAAAAAACTCAGGTTTCAAAACACATTACTTACACCAAATCGAGCACAACTGAGAAACCTTCGCCCTAGATTTGCATTGGTGTGAGACATTTTCAACACAGCTGTTTCATTGCAATCACACATAGGAATCGAAAAAATGAAATGCATAGAAACAGTGCTCTGTGATGCCATATTCCTCTATGATGGCGATGCCATTTACAGACTCGCCAAGGGATAAGCAAAGATGAAAAAACTCAAAAACAATGAAGGGGAATTTTTTTTCTTTTTCACGGGCGAGAAAATGAGAAGAAAAGGTTGAAATCGATTACATTTAGGAGGAAAGAAGGAGAAGAGGAGAATTAGTTGCTGAGAAAATTAGATTTTAGCCATTATATTCATCAGTGAATGAATCTCAGGTGAGCTTCTGCTTTGTTTCTCGCTCTTGGGTGATTGAAGTCACGTTCCCTGCCATATGTGCACAAAGTGGTTTAAAAGTGATGTTTTTGCCAAGTTGAGGTGTTTAAACGGCGAAAATGTAAGCTCAGGTGGCTAAATGGCAAAAACAGACAAATTAAGGGGTTGCATATGTATTGTGCCTATTTATTTTATATATATATAAAATTAACATTATAATTATTTTCATATATTAAAAATTAATATTATAATTATCTATTATAAAATATTTTTAAAATATTTATATAAATATTATTATAATCTTTAATAATTATTATAATATAATTTATTTTTTTAAATGTTTTTATCCAAGCGTTTAATACATATTTTTATTAATTTATACTTTTATTTATAAATGTTAAAAGATTTATAGTAATATTTAAATATTTGGACAATTTATAATTGATTTGACTTAATTTTAAAGTGAATCAAAACTCATTTATTAACAATAGAATGTTGATTCATTGATGAAAAAATCACATTTTCATTCTATACTGAATTTTAGTCAATTAAACTATAGGAATCAGAATTATTTATTTCGATTCTAATTCCAATATTCATCCTTATTTTTAACCAAACAAACAGAGAATCTTACACCATATTGAGCAACTTTTTGAGTTTAAGTCCACCATACAGGTTAAAATTTCCGGCAATAAAAATCAACCAACTCTAAAATTACTTGCCTAAAATTTCTTTCATTATGAAATAATTTTGCCCCTGATATGCATGGAATGTCTAACACAGATTAATTATTAAATTGCAGCTAATTAATAGAAATTGATTCAGAAATGCTATAATAAGCATTTGACAATATTGTTGTCAAATAAAGAACAAGAACTGCATGACAATGCATACCTTTTATGCATATATCGTAGCCATACATGCAAAGTGTTTAATTATAAATTTGCTTAACATTGAAAGTTGAGCAAGCAAATGCTCTGGCAGTCAACCTGTATGAAGAACTCAGTTGTTTTTTTACCATTTTTGTTAATACAACTGAGAAAATCCCCTATATTCTGACCTATAAAAGCTCATAAACGAAGAAATATTCTTATAGAAAATCATTAGAGACAGTACTAAAAATGAGTGGTGCTAAACAGAATTCTCGTCTCTTGCTTGTAACCATTGTATTTGCTTCGTTCATAACATGTGATGCAGATTTTCGTCGACACATAACCAATGTATATGTGAAGAATGGTATAGATGGAGGATTGGACCTTACATTGCATTGCAAGTCTAAAGACAACGACCTAGGTGTCCAACTGCTCCATTCTCAACAAGAATTTAAGTTCACCTTTAGGCCAAACTTTTGGGGGCACAACTCTATTCTATTGTAGCTTTGCATGGAATGGTGGGTTCCATTGGTTTAACATTTATGTAGACAACAGGGACTATGAAAGGTGCAAGGATTGCTATTGGCTAGCAACTTTAAACGGTCCTTGCTTGATGAGTGATACTCGTAAGTATGATATTTGTTACAAGTGGGACAATAAGGTCTAAGCTAGTTACATGTTTTAATTATTTTGTGTTCAACTTTCCATGTAATAAAAAAGATTGCCATAGTTCTAATGTTGTATTGGTTATTTGTGTAATCAAGTGCTGTTTGTAATATGTGATTGATGATCGAATATTTACGACATAAGTTGAGCATATTCTATCAATATATATAGTGCTCATCTTAATGCTTAAAATCCACATTTTCAGTCATTTGAGAAAGGTATATTAATGCCAAAAATCACAACTTTTTCAATATGTTATAATTATATACCGAACTTTAAAAGTTAGCAAAATTAATCCAATTTATTATTTTATTTACAATTTCAGCACAATTGCAATTTGGTCAAAATTGATTACTGTGGAAGCTGAGGTGGACTAGCTCACTTCCAATAAGTGGGGTCCGCTGCCACCTCATCTAACTTTTTTTTTTTAGAAATAAAATAACTTCGTTAATGAGAGCATAAAACATCATTAACCAAGAGCGACCTAATAAACACAGGAGGCTCTTGCCAAACTCTGGAACAAGTATGGGACTGTGCGTCATGAGCTAAAGCATGAGCCATAGTGTTTGCTTGTCTGAGAACAGAGCCAACAGAAAAAACACTGCAAGCTTGAGCAAGAAAAAGATAGGACTGAACAAGACAACCAAATTCAGACCAATCAGAAACAAAGTGATTAAAGGCTTCAACTACCATCTTCGCATCAGATTCCACAACCACATTGACAGCTTTAAAATCATGCAGCCAACTCAAGGCTTCTTTAAGGCAAAACGCCTCTGCAAGCTTCGGGGAAAATCTAGCTGACAGCTGCCGAGACCAGCAGACAATAACTCTCCCATGATGATCACGCAAAACCATTCCCAAGCCAACACTACCGTTCCCAGCATTCACACAAGCATAAATGTTCATCTTAAGAAGACCATCCACCGGAGGAGACTAGTGCACTTCTTGATGATCTGGAACTCCACAAAGACCTCCTTGACCAGTCTCATTAGTTGTGACAAACTGAGCTAGAAAATCCAAGCTATTCTGCACACAAAACAGAAGGATGAACCCATTTAGCATTCCATAAAAAATTATTTCTTTCGCATCAGATTTCTTTTTCAAAGTATTTTGACCATGCATCAAACACTGAACAAAGATTACAATAATGATGATAACAATAACAACATTAATTAAGATTAATAATTAAACATAAAATTTATAGTAATTCTTGCCTCTATCTAGCTGATGATAGTTTTATATAGTAATTGATGATAATGATGGTGATAGCTGATCATACCCAAAGAGCGCTAACTTCAACAGGCTTTGGATCTAGGAGATTGCTAAGATGCAGTTTGATAAGAGAGTTGAGTCCAACGATGCATGTTCCTCTAATGAAAAGGACCGACGGAACATCATTAACATTGCAAGAAGAAGCGGAGGAAGAAGAGGAGTTGTTATCGTGTGGCGGAGGCGGGAGAGCTGAGATCTCGCTATCATCTAACTCGATAATTGCAGGATGAACGCCGATTGAGAAAATATAATCATCGGATGCTTGGATATAAGCAGCTAGATTTTGGTTTCGGCTGATTCGATTGCGTCGATGGATAGAGAAGAAGAAGAAGATGATGATGATGAAGATGAAGAGTTGTTGCTCGTCATCATGCTTGTTGTTATGGTTGGATGCGGCGGAGCTAGGTCGAGCCGGACGACGTCGTTTGAGGTGTGTAATAAGGTTAGATGAGGTGGTAGCGGTCCCACTTAGTTAGAGGTGAGTTAGTACACCTCAGCTTCTACAGTTATTAATTTTAAACAAATTGCAATTGTGCTGTAATTGCAAATAAAATGGTAAATTGCAATATGTCAAAAATATTATGATTTTTAATACTAATATGCCTTTGAGAAATGTATTTTGATAAAATGATTTTTTTTCTAGTGTGTAAAAATTTTACGGATCTTGACAATAAGATGGTATATATTTATATTTTTATTTTTATAATTATATAAATGAGATTAAATTTACATAACTTTAGCTACAACTACGTTCATATAATACAAAATTAATTAATTTGTATTAAAATTTAATCTATACCACTCATATATCGCTTAATAAATTCTTTATATATTCGGTAATTTCAACTTGTTTCAATTGAAATTGATTTCAATTATGCTTGTATTCTATCTCTAGAAAAAAAAAAACTTCAAATTTAATCTTGGTATTTATTCAATTCTTGGTATCCATTAAATTGTTAATGAAATTTTAGGCAATGAAAATCTATGCTTGTTTAAAATGAACCTTAAAGGAACTGTTAAAGTGCAACAAACAGTAAATTGTTACATGGATTAGATTTATGTGAATGGATGCTCCTATGTTGTGAGTCAAACAACCTAAGTGTGGATAAACTACTCAATTAGATAGCCTTCCCTTATAAATCAGATGGAAACTCGTACATAGATTAGATTCATATGTGCCAACACTCATATATAGCAAGTCATGACCTATGTATAGTAGAATTTGAACCTTAAATCTTGTTATACAGTTTAAGTAAAATAACTATTAGACCCCTACTTCACTGATAAAAAAAATATAAATATAAATATTTATATTTATATGAATTTGCCATAAACTCCATCTACGTTAAATTTCTCGCAATAAAATCAATTATACCTGAAATTACATGCCCAAGTTGTTTTTCATTAGGAAAAAATTTTGCTCTGATATGTAAGCAAACATGTAACACAGATAATCTGCAGCTAGTTACTAAGAAAAGCTATAATAAGTACAAGACTGTTCCAAACAAAGAACGAAATTGCATGGCAATATCTTTTATGCGTATATTGTGGCCATACATGAAAATTATTTTAATTCTACATCTTCTTAACATTGGAAGTTGGGCAAACGAATCCTCTAGCAATCAACCTGTATGGAGAATTCTCAGTTCTTTACCATTTTTATAAATAAAACTACTTGCCAAATGATAAAAACCATTACTTGCTACCTATACTCTGACCTATAAAAACCCATAAAGGAAAAAAGATTATTCTTGTAGAAAATCATTAGAGACAGAACTCAAAATGAGTGGTTCTAAACAGATTTCTCACCCGGTGCTTGTAACTACTGTAGTATTTGTTTGGTTCATATCATGTAATGCAGGTGGTCTTCCACACAAGACTACTGTTTATCTGAAGAATGGTTTGGATGGAGGATTGGACTTCACATTGCATTGCAAGTCTAAAAACTATGACCTTGGTGTCCAACTGCTCCATTCTCAACAGGAATAAGTTCACCTTTAGGCCAAACATTGTGGGTACAACACTATTCTATTGTAGCTTTCAATGGAAAGGTGGGTTCCATTGGTTTAATATTTATGTAGACCACAGGGATTATGATAGGTGCAAAGATTGTCATTGGCTAGTAAATGTAAACGGTTCATGCTTGATGAGTGTTACCGGTAAGTATGATAATTGTTCCGAGTGGAACACTAAGGTCTATGCTAGCTATATGCTTTGATTGTTTTGTGTTGAACTTTCTATCCAATAAAGAAGGCCACAGTTGTAGTAATCTGTCGTTTAATTGTGTAATCAAGAAGTGCTTAATTAATCAATGTGATTGATAATCAACAACAAAATTTTAAAGAATAATAAGTTTTTTTCTATATATATATATATATATATATATATATAT
>CATIWM010226102.1:0-17279 GCA_949671775.1 Mallotus repandus
CTTTACCTCCTAATGAAAAATTTAAACGTCAGCGTTTAAGAAAAAAATAATAATAATAATAAACGACACCGTTTTAGAAGGAATAAATTAATTCTGCGAAAATCTCTCGCTGCGTTTTCTTCTTACCCTTCATCCTGTGTCCTGCAACTTGCTCTCCTTGCCGCCAGAGCCATTCACCAGCGCGGCGCCTGTAAGCTCCTCCTTTTTGCCCTCTCTCAAACATGGTTACAGGCTATTATAGCAATTAGCTAAGCAACAAAGCCTATATAAAAAGCTTATAGTCTTTCCAGTTTTCACTTAATTTTTTTTGTTCTGTTTTAAGCAATAATTTTACCTCCCTTTATTAGCTTCATCTTTCTGTTAAAAAACCTAAATATTTTAACTTTCTTCTCCGCTTTAGCTTCTAAATGATGTAATTTACAACAATTTTTTTATATTCTTTATATTTGTTTTTTCTTGTTCTTGTCTGTAATTGGCAATGCAAACTCATTTGACAACTCTGTTCTTTTTGAATTTTTTGAATTAAATTCTTTATTTTTTTTATTTTACTCTGATACCCTTTTGAAAATTACTAACATTGAAGCTTTGTTCCTTGTTAGTGTTGTACTAAAGGTTGTATCTTTACTGGAAGGTCTTTTTATTCATTTGTTTGTTTGTTTGTTTTTGATTGGGACTTGAAGGTTTTTTTAATGGCGTCTGTGAAGAGAAAATCTGTTGAAGGCCCATCTGGGGTTTCTCTCCCTCTGCAGAAACAGCAGAGAGAGAACGGTTTAGTGACTGTAAATGAGCCTGTGGCCTGTTTACATGATGTTTCATATCCGGAGGGTTATGTGCCACCACCTTGTATGGATTCTTCAGTGCAAAAGGATTCAAAGCCTGCTAAAGAATTCCCTTTCACTCTTGACTCTTTTCAGTCTGAAGCTATTAAGTGCCTCAACAATGGGGAGTCTGTCATGGTAAGTTTTCTTCTATCTTTAAGTTATGAGATATTTTTTATGGTGTGTTTGTGTGCAATTTTGCAATTCTTTTTTTTATTCATGTGGTGATATGCAATTTAGAGAAAAGGCAAGCTACTTGTTTAAGCGGGTCTGTACTTCATAGTTGTCAAATACAATAGAAACTTACCTACATCGTTACAAGGTTATAACACTTGACTGAGGTAAACTTTCAGCTGAAGTTAAATGATGAAATGAAGTTTTAGACCAGGGTGGGTTCTGTTCTGATATTGTAATATAGCTGCAATTAGTGCATTTTGTTGGTCTTTTTCTAAAGGAAAAAGTTAACATATAGATGAAATAGGCCTCTGAAAGGAGGGGGAAAATTATCTGAATTTGTATGAAATAACTCAAATCATAACATTTTGATTTATCAACAGGTCTCAGCACATACATCAGCTGGAAAAACTGTAGTAGCCCTGTATGCTATTGCAATGTCTCTGAAAAACCAGCAGCGCGTCATATACACTTCACCAATTAAGGCACTCAGCAATCAAAAATATAGGGAGTTCAAGGAAGAGTTCTCAGATGTTGGTTTGATGACAGGAGATGTCACAATTGAGCCTAATGCTTCTTGCTTGGTGAGTGTTGTTTTTTTTTTTTTTTCTGTATGTCATTTGTGTTTGAGCATCTAAGTGAATTCATTTCAGGTGATGACCACAGAAATCTGGCGTAGCATGCAGTATAAAGGATCTGAAATTACTCGCGAGGTGGCTTGGGTAATTTTTGATGAAGTTCATTATATGCGTGATCGAGAAAGAGGTGTGGTCTGGGAAGAAAGCATTGTTATGGCCCCAAAGAATTCTCGATTTGTTTTCCTTTCTGCAACAGTGCCTAATGCAAAAGAATTTGCTGATTGGGTAGCAAAGGTGATTTAGTTTCACTTAAAGTTGATTTCCAACTTTTGACTTTTAAGGCAATTAAAAGCTTGTCAATTTTCTTGGCATTATGTACTGGTCATATAGTCTTGGTGCTGTTGATGAGAATATCGTAACACGTGGGAACTAGAATAAAAAAAATAACTGGAACAATATTAAAGATCACAAATGGTTGAACACCATTATTTGGAATTATATATATATACACTGTTTAGGAAAAAAAAAGAGTATGTCAAGGATTATGGGTTCCAGGTTGTAGAGGTGTTTTCTTTTATTCTTTAGCATGTGTACACCCTTCAGACTTCCTTAACTTGTTGCCACACTATAAATTGATATTTCTGATAACTGAATTTGAGGGCTGCGCACTTATCACTCATTCAGGGAAATTGCTATATGCTATTTCCCTTTTTGGTATTCATTTTCTTTTTCTACTCTTTGGCCTTTTGTACATGCATCCGCATTTAACAATTGATTGAGACCCATTGAGACCGAACTACAATTGAAGACCTCTCTCCTTTTTAATTTTTGTTGTTAATGTCTTGTGATATGTGTCGGTCATCACTTGCTAGCTTCTGTATTATATTTTTGGCATCAATTATAATTATACTGTTGATTTAACAATCCCTATGCAACCCATGAAACTTGCTTTTCTATTGATTTATTGGAAGCCACTAAAACCATAAAATTTATTAGAAGCGAAATGTTGTTGCTTAACTACATGGATCTATATCCAGGTTCACCAACAACCATGTCACATCGTTTATACCGATTATCGACCAACACCCCTTCAGCATTATATATTTCCTGCCGGAGCTGACGGTTTATACCTAGTAGTGGATGAAAAGGGAAAATTTCGAGAGGACAGCTTTCAAAAAGCAGTGAATGCACTAGTTCCTAAGAGTGAGGGTGAAAAGAAAAGGGAGAATGTGAAATGGCAGAAAGGTTTAATGGTGGGAAAACTTGGAGAAGAAAGTGACATCTTTAAGATGGTTAAAATGATCATTCAACGCCAATATGATCCTGTCATCCTTTTCAGCTTCAGCAAAAGAGAATGTGAATTTCTTGCCATGCAAGTAAGTTGCTATATTTATTTATTTTTGCTCCCTAATCTTTTCCTTTTGGTACGTCAAATTTAGGGGAAAAGTTTCTTACTCTTAAGTAATTGAATGGGTTTTATTTTAGTGAGCCTTTTTGTTCTTGATAACTGTATGCTAGTTTATTATTAGCGTTTTGCCTGGGCTACAGCCTGTATGGTATTGGAAATGTCAATATGACTCACGACTTTAATTACTGCAGACATTATGTTTATTTACTAGCATTTCTGTCTGGTTTTATAGATGGCAAAAATGGATCTAAATGAGGATGATGAGAAAGTGAACATAGAAACCATTTTTTGGAGTGCCATGGACATGCTGTCAGATGATGACAAGAAGCTACCTCAGGCAAGTTGTCTTCCTCTTCTTCATTGGGTGCCTGGCTGCCTTGTGGTTAAATTTATTATTATTTTAACTTTTAAAATAAGTCTTTTTGCCAAGTGTTTTTCAGTTAAACTACTTCACAAGATTTCCTCTTTGTCATTGATGTATTATATCGTGTTTCATATTCTTTTTTCTTTATCTTCATATTGATCTGTATGCTCTCTCTCTCTCTCTCTCTCTCTCTCTGTGTGTGTGTGTGTGTGTGTGTGTGAGTGTGTGTGTGTGAGTGTGTGTGAATATTCTGGAATTGCATTGTTAATCATACTTAATTTTTCTGATTTGTCTGGTGCTAGTATAGGCAGATAAGTTTTGTGATCTTCCAATCAACTAGATATTTGATTAAGTTTCGAGGCTGTGTATGTGGAGAATCACTTTTGAGGTTACATTTTAAATTGGCAGCTTGAATCCAACAAACTTTTAACATGATCTTCCCACTCATCTGGATTGTCGATTTTTTTTCTTGATGTAGATCATTTGATGTTCTGTTTATTTGTTCTTTTTCTTTCCATTTAAGCTATGTTATTCCCTTTTATGTAAAATGGGCCTTCACCTGTTAGAGCACTAGGCCTTGGCCTAATCTTTGCAGTAACATGCGCTTTTAGCTTGAATGAATAATTTTATCGGCCTTCAGTTCTGTATCTTTGTTTCTCTATCACCAATTCTAAATAGGCTGATACACTGATCACTAATCTTTACACTTTAATGTTGTTATTTGCAGGTTTCAAATATGTTACCACTCTTAAAGCGGGGAATAGGTGTGCATCATTCTGGCTTGCTTCCCATTCTAAAAGAAGTGATTGAGATTTTGTTTCAAGAGGGTTTGATCAAGGTATAATAAGTTAATGATTTGTTTTGATTATGTGTATGTTTTAAGATTCAGTTTCCTTGACTGAGAAGAGCTTAGAAGTTCTCATAATTTGATGATTTGCATGAAATATGTATATATATTATTAGTACTGTAAAACTAGGTTATCACTTGCTGCATTTCACATGGTTAGCTAATGCCTCATAAGCTACCCTAACTCCACTGCCTTTTGTTTTTCAGAAAAAAATCTGGGAATGTTAAAGTCGTGCTCTGATTTTTCTTGTCTTCTCAAATTGTTGCTAAGATCCTCTCCTGATGTTTTCAGGCCATCAAACAATTTTCACATACCTCTCTCTCTGACACTCTTCTCATGCTCCTCCTCCCCTTCATACTCTGTCTCTCTGGTTTTTTTTTCTTAGTCATTTATTTACTTAGATTCATTTGGATGGTAATTAACTAGCTGTGAATGATGATACTTATGATAATTATTTGACGTTACTCTTTTGTCAGACAGCATGTTTCTAATATCCATAAATTCTGTTTTTTTTTTTAGAATTTCTTTTTATCTTATGTTCAACCTCTTTCTTTCTTCCTTTCTAATTTATCACAGTATATGATTTGAAATGCTTTCCTTTAGTGTCTATTTGCTACAGAGACCTTCAGCATAGGTTTGAACATGCCTGCAAAAACTGTGGTGTTCACCAATGTCCGCAAATTTGATGGGGACAAGTTCAGATGGTTATCTAGTGGAGAGTATATACAAATGAGTGGACGTGCTGGTCGTCGAGGAATTGATGAACGCGGAATATGCATCCTTATGGTGGATGAGAAACTTGAGCCTGCCACTGCTAAAATGATGCTTAAAGGACATGCTGACAGTTTGAACAGGTACTTTTGATTTTCGCGTTGTCTCTGAGCTAAATTGCTTCATCCTAAATTACAAGTATAGTTTTTTTTTAAACTCTTTTTTTTTTTTGGGGTGCAAAATCCTGTCTCTCTTTCATTCATCATCAATTGTATATCTTATTGTGAGGTAGCATTGATAATTTAGCTTTCTAAGTGTGACCTAGTGGCTTTGTGTTATCAACATCATGAAATTCATCTGTCTACAAAGTTTGATTCTGAAGTCTTTTAGGCTCATCAGGCATTGCCTAAATGATTTTATCATCACAGAATCCATATTTCATATAAATCACAAGAAAATGTGTAAATAAATGGTAGAATGCAGAAAAGCAATACTGATGGTTCTTCTTTTTGTAATATAATATTGATAGTAGTCCTTTAATTGTCTTGGAAGTGTTTTGTTGACTTATATTTTGACTGAATCTCCAGTGCTTTCCATTTAAGCTACAACATGCTTCTAAATCAGATGCGCTGTGAAGATGGGGACCCTGAAAATTTGCTACGCAATTCATTCTATCAGTTCCAAGCTGATCGTGCCATTCCTGATCTTGAGGTTAGTAATTTTACAGAGGCCAGAAGTTATGAAACTTTATAGAATCCCAGTGGTCATTACTGTAAAAACCACTTGGTTTCAGAGTTTATTCATTGATCTTTGGTTCCTTTATTTAGGATGTTAACCTGTTTATTAGCTAATAAATGATTTTTGGTTAGTTCGTTAGCGTGTTAACATATAACACGTCGGTGTTTGCTGTTAGATGATGCTGATTGGTTTCCTGATGGCTAATGAAAAGAATTTATAAACCTGTGCTGTGCAGCTGAATGACGTTTTATAGTAATCTCTTAATTGCAGTTGAGCATTTAAAATGACAGTATATTGATTTGATTGGCATTTTTATGTGCTGCACAATGAAGTAACTTGACACAATGAAGATAAATGGCTCACTGCAGCAGTAGTCTAGCACATATAATGGAATTAGTATGAGACCTTGTCTGTCAGAGTTACTAGAGACAAAGAGTTTCTTAAACTAGAAATGTCTAGAGAGATGAGCTTTTACCTTATATTTTGGTCACTTGCATATTCTTTTCTTTAGGTAACTCTTAATGCTGCCCTCTGATGCAAATGTTGAACCAGTTGAGCTAATAATGATTGTTATGCTTTCAGAAACAAGTGAAAGTCCTTGAAGAAGAGAGGAACTCAATGATAATTGAGGAAGAAGATAGCCTAAAGAATTATTATGATCTGATTCAACAATACAAAAGTTTGAAGAAGGATGCTCGTGATATTATGTTCACTCCAAAGCACTGCTTACCCTTTCTGCAGCCAGGCAGAATTGTGTGTATTCAGTGCACTGAAATTGATGGAAACACTCCATCTTTCTCTATCGAAGACCATGTAACATGGGGAGTGACAGTCAGTTTTGACCGTGTCAAAAGCATTACTGAAGGTGAGAATTCTCTTAGTCTTCTTTTGTCTCTTTGTTGCCATCAGCACTTTTTTTTTTTTTAATTGATGGTCAATTCCTGATCCAGATGATGCAAGTAGAAAGCCTGAAGATTCAGATTACACGGTGGATGTTCTTACAAGATGTGTTGTGAGCAGAGATGGAGTTGCCAAAAAAAGCTTCAAGATTGTTCCGTTAAAAGAGCCTGGAGAGCCTCTTGTGGTTTCTATTCCTATTTCTGAGGCAAGCTGCTTTATCTTCACCTTGTTCACTGTTTCTCCAAATGTTGTCTTGAAAATTGGTGGTTTTTTTTGGATATCACAACTAATCTAAACTTTCTACAGTGCAACAAGTTGAATTGCTTTATGTTTTAGGTTTACAAATTTTTTGTTTCATTTACTCAATTAAAATTTCATTGGGTTCTACTTGCTAACATGTCACATGGTTACTCAAGCAAAAGCATTTCCCAAGGATGATTCCTCCTTGTTATTGAGAACTTCTCCAATTTGCATTTAAATCTATATACCTTTGATCAGATTAATAGCTTAGGTAAAAATTGCTTGATAAAGTAGAAGGAAACTGACAACTTGTGCTGTTTTTATCTCTGGCAAGGTTTCCAATTTGTTTCTGTTTTCATCTCTCTGCAGTTCTCATGATTTTGATTCTTTCTCTTGGGATGCTTTGTGTATCATTTAATGTGTCATTCATGAACTCATGCTAGAGAAGAAATGTCTTCATATCTTATCTCTTGGGCAGATTACTAGTCTGAGTAGTGCTCGCTTGTACATGGCAAAGGACCTTTTGCCTTTGGAAGTACGGGAGAATACCCTAAAGCAGGTTGTAGAATTTCTTTCTAGAAAACCTACTGGACTGCCACTAGATCCTGAAGGGGACATGAAGGTATTTTTGGATCCACTTATGTAATTTGTTTTCTTTTTTATTCACTGGGCCAGTTGTAGTCCTTAAAAATGATGGCCCTGTAATTTTTCATCAGATTCAAAGCAGCTCATACAAGAAGGCAGTCCGTCGAATAGAGGCTTTAGAGCACCTCTTTGAAAAGCATGAGATCGCAAAATCTCCTCTCATTGATCAGAAACTAAAAGTCTTACACAAGAAGCAAGAATTAACAGCCAAGATTAAGTCCATCAAGAAAACGATGCGTTCTTCCACTTCATTGGCCTTCAAAGATGAACTAAAGGCCAGAAAAAGAGTTCTTCGGAGACTTGGGTAATCAAACTTTTCTTCCTTCCCTTTTTGCTGAGTTTGGAGGATTAGATGTTATGTTTAGATAACTTGGCTGGTTAGGTTAGGTTAGATTCTGTAACTTCAGTGTGCTGTATAGCGTAAAAATAGTTGCTTTGCATTTCAATGATTGGCCCATTTACATGGAGATCATGTTCTGTGATGGGTTACTAATATCCCTACAATTATGATTGTTGTGTTCTCATCAAGTTTCACTGTGCTTCAGACAGATCAGTATAACACTAGAATTAACTCCTTTTTCCATTTGTTCTGATCGTTTAATAACTGTTTGATTGTTTTTATTTAATTGTAGATATGTGACAAGTGATGATGTAGTGGAGTTGAAAGGGAAAGTCGCTTGTGAAATTAGTAGTGCTGATGAGTTGACCCTGACAGAGCTTATGTTCAATGGTGTTCTAAAGGACATAAAGGTGGAGGAGATGGTATCTCTGCTTTCATGTTTTGTGTGGCAAGAGAAGCTTCAGGATGCTGGAAAACCTAGGGAAGAACTTGATTTGCTTTTTACACAACTACAAGATACGGCTCGAAGAGTTGCCAAACTTCAGCTTGAATGCAAGGTACATTAGGAATTTTAGTGTCACTTTTTGTGTTATTTGTTTGCAGATGCAGACTAGGAGCAGGGAAAAGATTAAACTCACATTTCATAGATTTTGGAACTTAAATTAGTCAGAATATTGGATTGTGGACTACTCCTTATTTCAACTACGATGATTGAAATTAAATTAGACAGAATATGGCTGGGATGGACTGCTTTGGATTTAGAAATCCCGCATCCATGCTAGTAAATTGGAAATCCAGCTTTTGGCGGCATAAGATTTTTTGGATCATTTTTAGTAAATGGGAACCAGCAAGCAGTGTGGAACTGCTGAATAAACCATGCTTAGAGATGATTAATGTGTAGCCGAAGCATGATTTTGCTGAGAATCCAACATCGTGAATTTGTAATCTGTCAAAAGTCATCTTCTAAGAGTATTTCTTTTTGTCATTTTAATTGTTATTATCTTATAATGGCAGGTCCAAATTGATGTTGAGAATTTTGTTAGTTCATTCCGGCCTGATATCATGGAGGCTGTATATGCTTGGGCAAAAGGGTCCAAATTCTATGAAATCATGGAAATCACACAGGTTTTTGAGGGGAGCTTGATCAGGGCAATTAGGAGATTGGAAGAAGTTCTTCAGCAGCTTATACAGGCAGCAAAGTCTATTGGTGAAACAGAGCTGGAGGCAAAGTTTGAAGAGGCTGTTTCCAAAATCAAGAGAGACATAGTGTTTGCCGCATCTTTATATTTGTAGTTAACTGGAGGTTTTAGTTTAGTTCCTGCTTGATGCTATGAAGATATGTAATGGGAAAAAAGATCGGAAGAAATTATCAGCCTTCTCTGCAGAGTCTTAAGATGCAGTAAGTCGATTCAGCAACACACAAGACAACCTTCATTAATATAATTGCAAATCATTTGCCAGTTGCAGTTGCAAGTGAATGCATATGGGAATCCCAGTTTGTGGAAAGGTCAGATGATGATGAGCTACAGAATTGAGTTATTACTTGGTTTGAAATATATACACCTACACTATGAGCTCCTTTGAGGCATCCTTCCTCCCGCTTATTTTTGGATTAATAACAAGTGTCATCTACAATTGGGAATGGGAAGGTGGCCTTTAGATAATCTGAGACAGCAGTATGTTGGAGAAGAAGAGAGGAATACAATTCCTGCAACTGTTCTTGATGTGCCTTCTCAACCCTCTATGTCTGAGTTCCAAAATGTCACATAGTTAATACCCATTTTTGCTGATTTCTTAATTATATTTTTTTGCTTTGTGGTTGGAAGACTTGAGTGATGTTAATTCACACAGTAGTGATTAGCTAATGCCATTTATACAAAAGATATTTCATTACAAATGTAAAATCAGGATTGGAATTTTGCTGATACTGACCGTTCCTGAGTTGATGTAGTAATGATGATGATTTGACTTTGCTAATGATACTGTCTATGATCTGTCCTAACATTTTAGAAAAGATTCACAATGCCTGGCTGTGATCTTGTTTGATATGAGCTTAGATTAGTTCCACAAAACAGCTGGAGATTTTTTCTATGCTGCATCTTTTTTATCCAAATGATATACTACGCTAATTTAACAAGTAAACCCAGTAACTTGAATGAAATCCATAGATTTATATTCCTATATAATAAAAGGGAAAACAAAAAGAAAAGAGGCAACAGATCTGTATATATGTCTACATGTCAGCTTTATTCATGGTGCTATGTCAATCAATTTCTCGAATGTGAAAACAAGGACAGAAGCAACGAATCAAATTGGCACCGAACTTAACAAAGCATCCAAAGAAACCGGTTGATGTCTCTCTTTTTGGTGTCTGCTCAACAACAGGTACACCATAAACAGGATTTGGGACAGTGTATTGCTGGTAGGTCAATGTAGCATCACTTGACAATGTAGGATGAACAGCATTTGTTTCCACAACAATTTCTTGATATGGGAACTGAACTTGACTTTGATATCCCACTTCTGGATGTAGCTGCACCTCAGTTGGAGAAATGGTCTCATGGGTCTGCTCAGGTTCAAGCCATGGAGGCAATGGTGGAGCTGAAGGTTGAACTGGAGTTGAGTAAGAACAACATTGGTGACATGGTGGTGATGGCAGTGGTCGTGGTGGTAATGGTGGTGGTAGATAGTAATAAGGCTCTTGATAACTTCTCTTTCTTTTCTTCTTTCTCGGCCAGAATTTCTTGAGCTTCTTCGCTGCTTTTATCATATCTTGATATGGCTGAGTACTGAAACTTGATAGCAATGCAGCCTTTTCTGGATGTAAGAATATGTTGTAAGCTATGCAAGAAAAAAAAAGGATCATTAAAAGCATTCTATAGACTTCCACATACTAGTTGGAATTTTTCAAATTTTGTGACCGTTGCCTACCCGCTACCCATGCCACCTTTAAGAAAAGGACAGAGAGGAGCCTGTTTAGTCCGTTAGGTTAACTGGTCAACTATATCCTACTTATGTCTTACAACACTTTTTTTTTTTAATCTTGCTTGTTCCTCAGTTTCAGGTGGGTGCGTGTAGCATCATTTCCATTGAGGTGAAAAGAATCCATTGTTGGCCTACAAGCTACCGGCTGAACTGGGAGCTTGATCATCATCCTTATAATGCTTACAGATTTTGATACAAATCAAATGATGGAGCAAATTCTGCAGAATGGAATCAGCAGGATAAACAAAATTTTCTTTTTGCTCAATAGATAAAACCAGGACCATATAAACATCATATCAAGCAGATATAGAGCTGATGCAAATAAAGAGACAAGGTACAGAATTTTTTATGGGGAAATTCAAATTAAGGGAATTGATGATCTCCCTAATGTTAACCAAATCATCATCATTCAGCATTCACCACAGCTTAGATACAATAATAAAACGGTAGGTATCGAAAAAGCATAAAAGCAACAAGAAGGCAATTTATATACTTTATATACAAAAGGCAAGACATGCCAGATTGAACAACAAAACATTCAACAGGCGGAAAAAAGAAAAACGATTAAAATAAGTGGAACAGTATATTCTCCATTCTTCAGTTGCTGAGCAGAAGAGGTGGATCCACAAACCTTCTTTAGCCCACTTGAGTTCAAACAAGCCAGCACTATGAGATTCCTTTGCAAAGCAACACAAAATAAAATCCCAAAACCTATTTTCTTTAAGATAGTGTCTCACTCCACAAATTACATGTTCAGCAAACAGCTGCCAACCATCTCAACAGTGCCTTAGCGCTGCGTGTCTGGGGAGTGTTATTGGCTGTTGTGCATTTCCATGTCCACCTCTATAAACGAAATCTTAACCGATTTCTCTTTTCCTCTCCATCACTCCCTTTTCTCAGTCCCTTACCAGCCATTCATTGTATACTAGAGGCATAAGCTCATCAGCACCCAGGCCCAACAACAGATGATTGATCCTCTGTGTTAACTGTTGCATCAACATCACCATCAGCTTTAGCTGCCTTAACCTCTTCATTGACCATAAGTTTAGACTTGGGTGATAATCTCTTAACTTCATCTGATGTATATATGAAAATCTTCCTCACCATGCTGCAGAACTCACTGCATACAAAGGAGGGTCATAAGTGCCCTAGTACAACTACCATAAATTTCAAGAACAACGAATTTGGACATTACAGTGGAAATCAATGCTTCCAATCAATGAATTGATGAAAAAATTTACAAGCAAATTAACTTACTGCCAAGGATCATCCCCAACCATCATCATGTCATCTTCATCATCAGTGTAGACAACTTGCCATTTCTTTGAGGATCCACTGAGCTCACCTTCAATATCAAACATCTCTTCCAGCTTCCTCAGCAGGTCCTCATAACAATCAAACCGTGTCAAATCTACAGCCCTACCAACAGCAATCCCTTGCATGTGAACCTGGGAAAACAATCAATATGCCATCAAGCATTCACAACTGGAAACCAGAACATCATAACAGAAGGCATACTCTATTGTGGCAATCAATCTAATAAAATCCACACCAAAACTAATGTCTAGTAATTTTAGCTATATTTGCAGAGAGGGAGAGGGAGAGGGAGAGAGAGGGCAGAAAAACTAAAAAAAGCAAGAGAAATCTTGAAAGTCATATTAACCGGAGTCCAGTCAAGGAACATAGGCTAAACAGAATCACCTTTGTGCAGCTTCTAATTTGCCTGCTCTGCAACTCCTGAGGAGATCTCAGGCTTGATTTCTCAGGATCACAGCTTATGGAAGGGATTTCAGATCGATTAAGATTTGATGGCTCAGAATGTTGATCAGAGTCGGCATCCAAAGATACAACTGGACAATCATCCCCAACCATTCCAGATGTGGTAACCAATTTTGAAGTTTCTTCTGCATTGGAGTTGCCCACAAGTTGAATACCGAAAAGCCTGTAGCAGTTTCCAGTGCCTTGTCGCCTTTCTCCAGAATCTTTGTTGGTTACTGGAACAAAAGAATCTGTAACACTTTCCACTCGGTTAGGCAAATATACTGAGTTGGGGGGAACTCCAGAGAATGGACCATTGCTGTTGAAGCCAAGGGAGTTGGCCTTCACAGATGTAGAGAAATTATGTGATGGGTAAAGATCTCGTCCACGTTGAGAGTCCCCATATGAAAAAGCAGGGGAATCAGCTTGGGATTTCCACATGCCTAAGGCACAGATATAGCATAAGCTTTATCATTACAGGCCAGTACAAACAAATAGGATGAGAATATATAAAGAGAAAGCCACATACCAAGAGCAGACATGTCTGGTGTAGGAGGTAAAACAGATGGCCTAGCCCGCTTGTTCCTTTGCAGAGGTTGGGAATTTGAAGTAGTTGCAACAAGCGGTTCCAATTCCCATGGTGATACTCTATCTGGACGCAAGATCGAAGAAGGTTCATCCCATTGAACCTGGCAGGGATACAATCCAGGAAACAAATGAATAGAGAAAAAAAAACTAATCACTTCTACAGTGCCATGTTTAATCAAGCAAATGCCAAGACAAATAAGTATCAAATTCTCAACAACAATGACGATGTTGCCAGACATTCAGAAACCATAATAACACGACTACAGAAATTGAAGCAAGGATATCACTGAAGATGTCAACCTTCAAGGATCTCCACTCAGAATCAGCCCATCCAGATGATACATTATCACCAACACCAACAATAGTGCCACTAAACCTGCAGTTCAATGTAAACTAACAGTTCAAACTGACGTTATTATTGGTTTCTATCATGTAACACAAATCTAGGATAAGATGGTACCTTCTCTCAGGAACTTCTTCACCCTCAAATCTCATTTTAAACCTCATTCCAACAGAAAGCTTGTGGCTCCGAGCTTCAAGATACTTATTCACGCTTACAATGAACTCTGACCGACTTGTTCTGAAAATGAAATGTTTATACAGAAAAAATAACTTAACAGGAAAAAGAAGATATATATATATACACATATATATATACAACATCAAATAGATGAAACAAAATGAAGAACATAAAACCTTGGCTTGTAGAAGACAGAAAAAAGAGTTTTAGTTGCAATGGCATGAGAAGCAGTGGCAAGAACCCCAAGATGCATGCTTTGGCTAGATATAACAGAAGATGGCATATGTGTCTGTTGTCTCATGAGCCTCCTTACCCCAACACGAAGCTCTCTATTTTCTCCCCTATAACAATTCAACAATACTTTGACAACAATGTTTAGCCAAAAAAAAAATAATAACTTCACAAAAATATAATTATGTTAAGATAAACTTGCCTCAAGAATATGAATGCATCGCCAGCCACTAACTTTTTTGAGCTAACAAAAACACTCCAACCAGTTGTGAGTAGATGGCGTCTAGGTTGACCTACATCAGAAGTTAGCAGTCAAGACAATATTACCTTGCAAGCCTCATATCTATCAAATGACCAAAACAAACAATACTCAGAAAAATATATATAGATATATAAATGCATTAAATTGATAGCAAGTAATTTTTAACACATTATAATTCCTTTTAACCCTAATAACCTCTTTATAGCAGCTTGGAAAATCAATTTCCAAAGATTCTACTAGTTTTGAAAAATATGGGAACATAAGAGGTCTTTGTAAAGAATTGCAACCAAAACGAAGGCAGCTTTAGTAAAAATATCACCTCATCAAAAGGCTAATGAAAGTGGGGAGCAAACCATGCAATACATGTTATGAACGGGATGTGAGAGAGAAAATAACACTCAGAGGTCACAAGGTAACATACCAAGTAAATCATAGGGTTACTTTTTTGAGAAATTGATTTTGTTCAAATATCAAACTTCACCAAAAACACAAAGCATGTTATCCACAGTATGGCAGGAGGTGAGGCAGGTTTTACATCACATAAACTCCAAAAGTTAGTTACACGAGATGCAGCAAAATAACAGCAACTCCACGCATTCTTAAGCAACAGCAATTACCAAATTTCTGGAACCAACTATTCAGTATCCTTGGGAAAAAAAGAAATAAACACTTGCTAACCTCGAAAAATGTGACGGAAATGCCATTCATTGCCGTGCAGATCTGTAGCAACTAGTTCCTGCCAAGGTGGCTGTTGGGACATATCCTATCCAAAAGAGAGAAAAGCATGTAAACAGGGTATCGTATGAACTTTCACAAAAAATATGCAGGGAAACAATAAATTTAAGACTTAGGTCCTAACCAGTGGTGGCAGACAATCATCTGCATGTCTTCTAAGAACAGAGAAACCACCATGAGTGCTTGTGTCTGAAGCAGTAAGTGTCTTACAAAAGGAATGAACTGAGCATCTTTCAGGTTCTGGAAGTGGAGGATCAGGGCTATTAACCTCACTTTGCTGATTAAGAGAGAAATAATCATAATAAGGCCAACATAGAAAATTTATAAGAACGAAATGCATTCAGGAGCTTTGTCTTAACCATAGATCAATATCGGTAAAGAGCTTACATCTGGATCAGGAAGTAATGTAATCTGTGCATAAACTTCATCTGTTTCAGGTTCAGCCTGTAAACCACATTGCAAATGGAAAATTAGCAAATATCAGTGAAACTATAAAAGGTATTCCAAATTCCTTTATTTTCCATATGGATCATGGAAGCAATATTAGGATTCCTCTAAATAATCAAATATACAGTTACAATTATCAAACCCACCCTTCGCTGAACATTGACCACTTTACAAAGAATTTTTGAAGGAAGATTGAATGAGGGAATTTGCTGCTCCAGTCCTTGATGCATTGAAGCTTCAAGCTGTAAAAAGATGATAATCAGAATCTGTTAGACAGCAGAAGACTGTTCACAATAGCATAAATAGGAAAACAGTTGCAACAAAAGCTAAAAACCTCTTATATATATAAGTATGTTAATAAAGAAAGAAGAGAAGAAATCACATTTGAATCTCTCTACTGATCTTAGATACCTGTTCCATGTGACCTTGTGGAAAATAATAAACTCGCTCCCCTTCACGAGGAAGGTTGACAAGAGGTCCAGCACAGGCATGCCATAGTTCTTTATACAGAGCATCATTACATCCCCCTAATAAATTTCAAAAAAAAAAAGGCAAATACAAAAACAAAAGGTCAATACCACAAAATATCCAGAAACAATAACAGAATTACAACCAGCAATGCAACAAAAATTCAAAACATTGATAATGGGCAAAAAAATAAAAGAGCATGACATAATGGAGGTAGGAAATGAAACCATTAATGACTTCTTGAGATATGCACAAACTATGCTGAATTTAACTATAATGCAACTGTTAGGTTATTGGACAGCAGATTTTTAGAAACTATATCCAAAAGCAATGTACTGGACCTCATATGAGTTGAGTTCTCCTTACATAGACTTACCCTACCACTGAAGACTACAGAAAATCTATACAAAGTTCAAAAAACACCACTAACAAGCTTTAACTTGTTCATGCATCAACCTTCTAATTGTTATAAATATGTACCTAAATTTGCTTCATCCATGGAAACAGGGGAGAAAACTAACAGGACTTTTAAAACCAATGTGTCCACAACCACCACAAATTCATAAAATTATATTAAAACAATTCCAGAAATATCATTGAGTATGAGACTTCCATGATCTCAACAACCCTCTCATCCTCCACATTAAGAATCTTGATATTTTTCAGCCTTTTATAACATTCTTTTAGCTAGCTTAGCAATAAATTAACGTCACACATAAAACAAAATTACAAGACAAAATTAAACTGCACTAAACTCAAACCTGTGTGGGGTTGCCCGACAGAGATACGATTGGAAGCTGTGAAGGCCATGACAAACTAGAAAGTCCTCAAAGAAAGCAGAAGAGCAGAGTTGATCTATGGAAACACTGAGTTGAAAGTAACTAAATTAACAATAGATTACGCTTGCAATAAAATTCCTACCAAACTAAAGCCAAAAAAGAGCCCATTAATGTTTAATGGACTTACTATTTACAGAATATTTGACATTTAGCTAATTAAAGCTCGTCAGCTTACCATTTTCAACAGTGAAGAACTCTCAGCATTTTGCCTCAGATGAAGCTTAAAAAAAGTCAGCTTTTTTTTCCTTTCCCTAACATATAATTCCAATAAAGAATGTGCCTTTCATGAACTCAAACCCTTAACATTTTTTCAGCTTAAAAACCGCCCCTTTTTTTCCTTTTATTTTTGTCAAAGCAAGTTTTTTAAGACAACATACATTTATTAAAAACACAACGTTGAATATCAACAAACAAAAAAACTGATTGGGGATAAAATCAAATACATAACTAAATCTAGTGATCACACATAAAACAACAAGATTCAAAAAAACCCACTACCAATTACCATTATATCAATACATATAACAACCCAATTAACAAAAACTCATAAAAATATAGAAATTACCACCTGGGTAGCAAGTAAACATCCCAAAAGCAAAAACGAAAGAGTAGTGGAAACAACTAAGAGATCTGATTAAAACCAGATAACAACATACCCACTTCAACATTCCCCATTTTTTTC
>CATIWM010226103.1:0-22134 GCA_949671775.1 Mallotus repandus
TAAAAGGCAACAACACTGAAGAACATAAGCAACAAAAAGCAACAACACTGAAAAATAGAAGCGACAAAAAGCAATAAAAAACAACAATAGATAAACAAGAAACAACAAAAAAATTGAAAGACAATAAACAACAAAAAATAACAAAGTCTTCTTTGAGTCAGAATTTCAGAGGAGTAAAAAAAAACCCTGTAAAGGGAAGAGTTAAATTGATGTCCTTCTGTCATGCTTGTCTAGGCATGCATAGATAACCTATTTAATAGGCCAATGCATGTAGTTTGGCATTTTACTTTTCAACTTTGATGTAATTTAATTGCTTGTGCTAGTTGCCAAGTGATACGGAACCTCCAAGAATAAGCTTGAGAATCCCTTTACATATACTGACCCTAATACATTTACTTGAAAATCTCAATAATCAATTCAGCAACAGCCCCTAAGAAAAGGCTAGAAATCATATTACTTAGATGATCAAAGAATTGGAATAAAAAAAACTTGTTTCTGAATTCCAATTTCGAAACACTCCACAAGAAGGTGATCAATCTACTTGAATATTTCTTAAAAGCATGTATTCTAAGCAAGAACACAAAGATAAAAGCAAATTGACTTTTAGGTTTCTTAAAACTTCAATTTTGAATAAAAAATAATTTGGCTAAGGCTTATATATAGCCTTTACAAGGTTTTCCTTATTGAATAAGGAAAACTAAGAAAACCCTAAATAAAATAGAAAATCAACTAAAACTAATGGGCTTTTAAAAGCAAATTCATCCAGCCCCTTATTTGACATAATTAAACCCAAATAACAATGCTTAAATAGCTCTCCCATGCATATTTAGCCAGCCCATAACAAATGTGGCCCATTACATACTTAATTAAACCTATTAGTAACTTGGACTTGAAGTAAGATTTATTGAATATGATATGCATTTGTTCCAAAACTTTGATGTCCTTGTAAACCTTCACTAACCGAACTCATTAAGCCTTGTAGATGTTGGATTAAGGTTATTGAAGGTTCTTAGATTGAGACCTTGTTATAGGTCCTTGAGGCATGCTAATCGGACTAGAAACTTCTTGAATTTGATCCTTGCCTTCTTGATCATGCTCCTCTTCATGGTATGTAGGCTGCTCCATAACACCAAGTATGGCTCATTATTAGCTTGAGATGTATAAATAGGTTGTGTTGAATATGAATTTTACAATGGTTTAAGATTTAGTAATCCAAGTGCCATAAATAATAAGGAGAGAGTTTTTGACATTCTTCCTTTGTATTGGCACTCTCCTAAAAAGCTAACAATTGTAAACTCCTTTTGCTGCTTGTTATTCTTTTTTCATGGTTGGCTTTGTGTTACAAGTGAAGGTATCAACATTGTAATGTTAATAGAATAGGAATTGGAGGTGGTGATGGGGGCTTCATTTTAGGAACACAAGTAACAATGGGTTAATAGCTATCAACTGTCTGTTTCTACTTCCTATAATTTTGAAGCCATTTTGAATCATAGAACTGAAGCAATATAGGGGTAAATAACCATGGAACACATGTTAACAAAATTTAAGATCACTAATTTGAAAAGTTACATAGAATTCTTGAGTATTAACAACAAATTTCTAAAATAAAAATAAAAAATACATGAGTGCCAACTCTTTGGTATGTTTTTTCCAACGATCTTAGTTGGTGCAATCTAGAGAAGATTTCCTAGCTTACTAGGCAGAGCACCTTTGATTATCATAACACGAAGATCAGTATCTATTTTAACAATCTTGAGTTTTCTGATCTTTGTTTCCACCCATCCTACCAAGCATTTTCTTCCCCTTATATACACGTATAAGTGTTATTCCAGCACTAATGGATCCTAATGCTCTATGACTCTTTGAACCGTGGGTCATTTGGCCCTTTTTGAGAATGTGATGCTTAATTCAACCTATTCATAATTGCAGAGACAATTAAAAAAGAAAAAGTCATCAGACACCATTTTATATAGAATTCTGAATTACTAGTACATCAGAGTCATGATATGCAAAACTAACGAGCAAGAACCTATGATATCAATAAAAAATACCAGAGTAAGAATACAAATATACAATATTTAATAATACCGTACCATTTCATGACAAACTTTTCAAAAATCATTCTAAGACAAAACCATTTATATAGGCAAGAATAGCAGAAGATAAAGGGGAGAGACAAAAGATAAATCTTTACAGAAAGCACCGCTCACAGAGTCATCTTTCTAACTTCGAAACATTATTGATATTGTTGAGACTTATAAAGTGAAACTCCCCAACTAAATATTGAATTTAAGTAATCTAAACTAATTCAAGAAAATATAGAATACTGGAATAAGAAAGACTCATGCTAAAAAAGCACAACCCAATTCTCAATAATTTACAAAGGAATTATGGAGACTAACTGGTGTAGATTGAGCAAGATGTGAGTCAGGATTGTAATATCAAAGAGACATCTTAGCGATCTTTGCAACAACAGCATCTCTAACAGCAACAACATCATTGGCCTAAGATTCATAAGTAGCTTCAAAAGTCTCTTGCCAAAATGAGGCAATTAGTTATAGTGCTGTGTGTATAGATATTCCATTTATGTTTCACCAACTACACTTTCTCCTCCACTTCCTAATCATCCAACAAGAGCAACATAAAAATCCACAAATCAAATCAGTCCAAAAATTCAATACTCTTAAGCAAACAAGTAATAAATACAGATACAACCAATTATTTGAAGGGTAAATTATTATCACCCCTAAGGTTTGGCCAAATTAACTAGTCCGTCCCTGCATTTTAAAAGTAAATTAAATACCCCTCAAATTTGACACTATATATTATTTTTCCCTTTCCATTAAAAACAACCATTAATTAATATAAAAGACTTATTTACCCTTATGGTATTGTTAAATTTATGAACTTTGTACCAAGAATTATTTACCTTTTTTACATATTATTAATATTTATATTTTTATTCATTTTATCAATAAAAATTAATTAATAAAATTTTTAATAATTAACAAATTTTTATAGACACCAACAATTAATAATTATTATTTAATTACCAAATATATTTTGGTTTCTAACTCATTAATCAAAATTATTTTTTTGAAGGGAAAAAAATAAAAATTGCACTCCAAGTTCTTCACCTTCATCTGCTTTTTTTACCCACCACCGTTATCCACCATCACCCTCACCATCACACCTCCTTCACCACATCACTGTCATCAACCATCACCCTCACCATCACTATCACCATTACACCTCCTTAACCATCACCGTCATCTGGGTATTTTCGCATTCACCACCGCCCTTGGTCTTCTCCTAACTGCTTTACCCGCCACCCTTACCCTTTAAAAATGCAGGGACCTTTAAGCTTTTATAGTTTGCTTAAATACTAGAGAGGCAATGATGGCGGTGTTGGTAGTGTTGTTCTTGGCTCTATAGATTCAGGCACCGACGATTATGATGGTGATGAAGACGACGATGACGATCCCTTTTTTAATTGACTTCCACGGCAACACTAACAACAACATTTATTGTTGATTTGTGGTGTTAATTTATTGTTGATTTGTTGATTTTGTGGTGTTGGTGTTCATTTATTGTTGATAAATCGGCGGTGTTGATTTGTGGCAGAGTGGTGGTGGTGTTGATTTGCTACCATAGTGGTTGGCTATGACAGTGGTGTTCTTAATTTCCCAATTTTTTATTTCATGAATTTTTTATTTATTGGTGATGGATGTGTGTGATGGTGATTTATGTGGTGGCTGATTATGATAGTAGTGGTGGTGTATGGTGGTAGTTGAGATGGTGGTGTATGGTGATAATGGTGGTGGTATGTGTGTGATAGTGAGGGTGGAGGTATTTTGAAGAGATGTGTGGATGAAAGGAGTATAAAGTTATATGGACCTATATGATATTTTTTATATCACTAAATTACAACTCAATCCCTAAACTTTTGATGTATATATTGATAAAAATCAATTTCCTAATTATTTGAGGGTAGTTTTGGCATTTTGTATAAATTGACATGCTTTAACTGTTATTATTGCTTTAACTAACAGAATATACTTTCAATTTTTAATGGTGAGGGGAAACTAGTTAATAAAAGTAAAACGAAGGGGGCATTTAATTGACTTTTGAAAATGCATGAACAGACTAGTTAATTTGGCCAAACCTCAGGGGGTGATAGTAATTTACCTTTATTTAAAGTATCTAAATTAAACTATTTTACAATTAAATTGATTAATAAGTGCTAAAATAGTAACTAATTTAGTGTCAAAATAATTAATATATGAAATTTTCAAATAAACTAATTGAATATATCAAGTTTTTTTAGGGCTATAATCTTCCTAGTGGCTCTCTCTCTCTCTCTCTTGCTCTGTAAACGTTGTCGTAAGTCCCTTCACCAACCTTCTCAAGTTTCTCAAATGCCTCCATCACCAACATCATTGTTGTTGCTGTTTTCTGTGATGCAATACGATGAGATGAGCTGTTGTTTGGTTTGGGTATTATGATTTATGAATGTTTATTATGCAATTGGCCGATGGAGAAGAAACAAGAGGGAGGTTTTCTATTGATTTCAAGCTTTCTTGGTGTTCCTATTGCAGCCACTAATGGAGGTTAGGGTGTTAGATTTGGCCTTGCTTGCTTTGTCTCTGCCAATGCAATGACTCTTAACGCTAAAAAAAAGGCTAAAAATGAAAACATCAAAACACGGAAAACGCCGCTAGTTTAAGTTTGAAAGAAAAATTGTACCAAAGCCATAAAAAAAACTAATGGGTCAAACTTGGTCCATTAGTGATATTATCTCTTTTTTTGTTTTTTTATTTTAATATTATAATGATTATGATTAATTAATTATAATAATATTAAAAATAATATCATAATTACAATAATACTATGATTTTTATTTTTTAATTTTAACATTATTATGATGATTTTAATTTAATATATTATTATTACTATTATTATTATTATTATGCATGAGTGTTGTGTGTGTGGCCTAGTTTTTTTTTATTTGAAAATTATAATAATTATGATTAATTAATTAAAATAATATTAAAAATAATATCATAATTATAATAATATTATGATTTTTATAATTTTTTGTTTTTAATTTTAGCATTATTATTATTATTATTATTATTATTAGGCATGAGTGTTGTGTGCGTGTCGTCTTTATTCATGAGTATTGTGTGTGTTTGTGTGTGTCAGTTGTGTTTGTGTGTGTCAGTGCTATGTTGTGTTTGTGTGTCAGTGCTATGTTGTGTGTGTGTGTGTGTGCCATTCTGCCAATTGCAAGCGGTTTGACTTTTTTTAAATTAAATATCCATTCCGTCATTCAAAATGGCGGAATGGGTGAGGTGGCCTTTGTTATCTTCCCATTCTTCCATTCTGAATGGAGATTTTGATTTTTTTTTTTAAAAAACCACAAAACAGGAATTTTTTTCAAAACCACCACAAAAAGGAAATAAGTTTCAAACTTTTCCATAAAATGCCAAATAGCCCCTTAATTCCTCCTTCACTCTCATTTTTCTCTTTAAAACATCCCACCATCAAAATCTTTTTCTTCTTCTAATCCATTTTCTCTCACCTGCAATGGAAACTTTGATTTTGCAGCTCCTCCGACCATCGTCTGTGCTGGCTGCGGCAACCACATCCAAAATTCAGACACGAAACAACTTGGTTTCTTCACTAAACCTACTTTTCTTATAGTAGTATAAAACCTTGTTTACTAAAAAGCATATTTAAAGGGAACGTTCAGGAGCATGAACCACTTTTTATGTCTCCAACGCCACCTCTATCTCATCACGCCATCATTCTTCTTTCTCCCTCTCCCTCTCCCTCTCATTCTCATCATCTCTTTTAATTCTTTAGCCTTCTCAATTTTAAATATGTTCTCTAAAAATTTACTCAACATATAGAATAATGGAGGCTTATAGAATTGAAACTCGCCCGAGTTCAGGCGGTAGTGACTCGCTGGACTTTGCTCAATAGGTTTACTATATATATATAATTTGATGAAACTGAGAAAGTTGCTTTATTTTTTGTTTTATTTTTTATAGCATATATGTTGATTTTCTCTTGAATTGTTTTTTTTTTTAACTAAAATAATGATAGTAGTATAGGTGCTTTGAATTTTTTTTTTTTTTGCTCAATGATCTATGGTGGTTACTTGTCTTTTTGTTATTTTTGTTTCATTTAACTGTTGGAAGCAAGTGGGCACTTATTAAACTCACACACACAAATAAGGAAGTCAAAAGAATAAGGAGAAGCTTAATGAATATACTTTTTATTCTCCATGTTTAAATCAATTCTTTTACAATGTATTTATACTATAGTTGTTACTAAAAATATATATAGCTTAAGATAGTTAAATGAATTTTCTTCGTAAACTTTAAACAATAATAGTTATAAAAAAAATTAGTTATTTAAACTTAACACATACTAAATATAGATATATTAGTTTCAAGTTTAATATCTAACACCCCTTGTAAACTTGAACTCTTAATAACTCTGAGCTTTAATCTCAACCGCTGAAAATTATCATACTTGAGTGGCTTTGTAAAAATATTAGCAATTCGATAAGTTGTCCTTACATACTCCAATTCAACTTCCTTTTTAGTGATGCACTATCGGATGAAATAATACATAGTATCTATGTGTTTGCTTTTATCATAAAATACCAGATTTTTTGCTAAACCTTGGCCAGACTTATTATCAATCACGACTATGGTAGCTTCCGTTTGCTCCAAATGAAGTTCTTTCAGTAGTCGACATAAAAAAATAGCATGACATGTACAAGATGTAGCCGCAGCATATTCTAACTCACAAGAAGAAAGTGTGACAATCGGCTGCTTCTTTGAACACCAGGAAATTGCATTATTTCCTATCAAGAACATAAAACTAGTGGTGCTTTTCTATCATTAATATCTCCGACAAAATCATTATCACAATAACCTACCAACTTTAAATCTTGAGAGGATGAATAAAAGATTCCATATTCAAGTGTACCTCTAAGATAATGTAAAATCCTTTTAGTTGCTTTCATATGTGTCGTTGATGGGCGCTCCATGAAATGACTTACTAATCCTACTATAAATAGGATATTACAAGTCAAGTATCTAAAACTTCCCATAATATTTTTAAATAAGGTAGGATCCACCTTTTCTGCGTCTTCTTCCATTTTTGATAGCTTTACTTCAGTTTCTATGGGGATGCTAGCTGGCTTGCACTATGACATGTTGAACTTTTTAAGTATCTCCTTTGCATAGCTTTCTTACGAGATGAAAATTTTATCTTCCATTTGCTTTAGTTCCATTCCTAAATAATACACCATGAGTCCCATGTCACCCATTTCAAATTCTTGTGCTATCACCTTTTTAAAATCATTGAACATTCTTAAACTGTTCCCTATGAAAATAAGATCATCTACATTGATACAAATAAAGAGAATATCTCTTTTCTCTTTCTTTACATACAAAGCATACTCATGAATGCATATTTGGAAACCATTCTCTTGAAAGCACTTGTCGATTTTACTATTTCAGGATCTTAGTGCTTGTTTGAGCCTATACAATGTTTTTTTTAGCTTTAACACTTTATCTTCATTGCCTTTAACAATATACCCCTCAGGTTGTTCAACATAGACTTCCTCCTCAAATATTCATTTAGAATGGCTAACTTGACATCTAACTGATGGATCTTCTAATGATTTTGGGCAGTAATTAAGATAAACAATCTAATAGTTTCTATGCGAGTAACAAGAGCAAACACCTCTTTATATTCAATCCATTGTCTTTGCTTGTGCCCTTTTGTAAAAAGTCTTGCCTTGTATCTCTCTACTTTACCTTTGGCATTCTTTTATACTTTATAAGCCCTTTTGACTCCAATGGGATGATGACCACTTGGAAGAGCAACAAGTCCCAAGTGTCATTTTTCTTAATTGAATGAATCTCCTCGTTCATAGCTTTAATCTACTTCTTATCTTTGCTAGCTTCCTTAAAACTCAAAGGGTTGACATCACTAAGCATAACAAGTTTGCATCATCAAGTTGCTCAATTTCACTATAGATGTCATCGAGACTCTTGTACTTCCTTGGCTCAATACTTGAACTTGATGAAGGTGAAATTATTGATGATGATCCTGGGGATGTTGCATGTGGTGTGGCTAGTAGAGTAGTTTCAACTTCTTGAACAATTGGTTATTCACTGTTAAAATAGGGCAAAAAATCATATAAGCCTTCCTTTTGTGAACTCCAGTCCCATGCTTTTTCTTCATCAAACTCTATATCTTTACTAGTCATAATCTTTCCATTGCTTGGATTGTACAACTTGTAGCCTTTTGAATTCTCATCATAACCAATGAAAATAAATTTCTCACTTCTATCATTTGGTATAGATCTTTCTTGATTTGGAATATCCACGTAAGTAACGGATCCATTAACTCATAAATATGATATACTCAGTTTCTACTTACTCTATCCTTTTTGTGTAGTAGCATTCTTCAAACATTTGGTTGGACTTCTATTGGAAAGATATAGTGCATAAGCAACTACTTCAGCCCAAATTGCTCTAGTATATTTTTATTTTTCAACATTGACCTAGCCATGTTCAAGATGGTATAATTCTTCCTTTTAGCAACTCCATTTTGTTAAGGTGATCCTGGAACTATTAGAAAATGATGAATTCTATGAAATTCACAAAAGTCTGAAACTCATTAGATGTGAACTCTCCTCCTCTGTTAGTCCTTAGGGATTTAATTTTATGCTCGCTCTCTTTTTCAGCAGCTGCTTTAAATCTTTTAAATGCATTAAAAGCCTCAGATTTATTTTTCAAGAAGTAAACCCAAGTCTTTATGCTATAATCACCAATAAATAGCACAAAATAAGAACTTCTGCCCAATGACTGAGGTTTGATAGGACCACACACATCTGTATGAATAAGTTAGAGTGACTTAGTGGCTCTTAAGATTGATTACTTCAGAAAACTCTTTTTTGAATGCTTCCCAAGTAAACATGCTTCAAATAGTTGATTAGGATTATTAATTATTGAAATTCCCTTTACCATTTTCTTTTCTCCCAAAGCTTTCAGACTTTCAAAATTTAGGTGACAAAATCTGATATGCCAAATCGATAATGAATCTTCCACAAAAGTCTTTAAACAAACATATATAGTTGTCCATAAGTTTAATTTGAACATCCAGTTATTTGTCATAGCAACCTTCGTAAGAGGATCACCATTATGATTCTTCAGCCAAAGCGTACGACCTTCCATGATAATTTTGCAACCATTCTCCATAAGTTGTCCGATGCTCAAAATATTACTTCTTAATTTAGGAATGTAACAGACATCATGGACAACTTTATGACTTTCATCTTTTGCTTAAAATAAGATAGTCTCTTTGCCTTTGATCTCCACTTTTGTATTATCACCAAAGCATACATTGCCTATTACTTTGGTGTCCAGATCCACAAACTTGCTTTTATCACCCGTCATGTGAATACTAGCTCCATTATCAAGATACCATATGTCCTTCTCTCCTACAATTTCTTACTTAAAAGAAAAAAATAAGGTTGACTCTTCTAGATCCTTGATATGCTCTACAAGTTTTGTTTCTTCCTCTATACCTTCAATTTGACACTCTCAAGAGTAATGACCAATCTTGCCACAAGAGTAGCACTCTACTTAAGCGTTATCATTTTTCCTTTCATTATTTCTTCCATAGTTTCATCTTCCTCTTCCTCTTCCATAGCCTCTTTGAAAATTTTGATTTCTATTGCCATTTAAAAAATTTTGGTCATTTCCTCCTTGACTATGTCCATATCCATAACCTCTTCCATATGGTTGTCCATGACCACCACTAGCAGAATAATTTACTTTGGATTTGAAAGAGAATTTTAATTGCAAGGCTTTCTCATCTTGCTCTTACTTGCCTCGATTCATTCTCTCCTTATGGGCTTGTAATGATCCACTTAATTCATCAATTTTTAAAATCTTTAAGTCCTTCAATTTTCAAAATCTTTAAGTCCTTAGACTCTTTGATGGCAACCACTATACGATTAAACTTCGTATTAAGAGAGCGTAGAATCTTGTCAACCACACGAACATCTTGCACTGTTTCTCTAAGTCTCTTTATTTGATTCACCACTGCTGAAACTCTTATGATGTAATTAGTTATAGTTTCACTATCTTTCATAAGGAGTGATTCAAACTCAACTGTCAGAGTTTGAAGTCAAACCTTCTTTACTTTATCAACTTCTAGAACAGAATTTTGAAGAGTCTCATATGCTTTCTTAGACATGGAGTCATTAGCAATTTTCTCAAATATGTTATCATCCAAACCTTGATGAATGATGGTGAGTACACATTGATCTTTCTTCCTCTCCTTCTCCAAAGCTAACCTTTGGATTTGATTCAATGTTTCTTCATTTTGTTGTTCCTTAACACCTTTCTTAACTACATCCCACACTCTTTGAGAACCAAGGATGATTTTCATTCTAATTGGCCAATTTTTATAATTGGTCTTATTGAGTTATGGATAATGAAAGAAAAGAGAGGTTTCTTTTGATGTCATTCTTCACTTTTATAGCTCTGATACCACTTTGTTGGAAGCGAGTGGGCACTTATTAAACTCACACACACAAATAAGGAAGTAGAAAGAATAAGGAGAAGCTTAATGAATACACTTTTTATTCTCCATGTTTAAATCAATTCTTTTACAAAGTATTTATACTATAGTTATATACTAAAAAATATATAGCTTAAGATAGTTAAATAAACTTCCTTTGTAAACTTTAAACAATAATAGTTATAAACAATATTAGTTATTTAAACTTAAAACATACTAAATATAGATATATTAGTTTTAAGTTTAATATCTAACACTAACGGCGTCATTTTGTTGCACTAACTCCACCTCTCGTTTTATGTCCAAATGGCCTATTCTTCTTTATTTTGTTTCATCCATGGCTACTAATTAGTTTTCATGATCAATATATGGTGAGGTAGGATATAAGTGTTGGCTTTAAAGTCTGGTAGATAATTAATGTTTTTTCTACATAAGAAGTGGTTAATTAAGTGCAAAATCTACACACTAAAGGCATCTTAAGATACATATTAAGGAAGTCTTCTTTTTCGTTTTGATGGCTATAATGACCATTTAATATAAATCAATATGAAGCTCACAGAGATCTTCTACCCACTAATACTTAGGAACCCTTTGAGTTTTTCTCAAACCATTCCATATAGGATGATGATGGCAGTAGCAGTGGCGATGACGGTGACGGTAGTGCGGATGGGCGGCATCACTATTATTTATTTATGGGATTTTAATGTTGTTTGTTTACTAATAGATATTATAATGTTAACTATTTATTGATAAATAATGAAGAAGAAGAAAAAGAAAAAGAAGAAGAAGAATAAGAAGAATAAGAAGAAAAGCAAGAGCACAAAGAGTAGGGTACGTGACTTTAGGTAGGGTGATGTGGCAATTATATAGGCCCACTAACAGTTGATATAACACCTCTATTAATAGATGGGCATAAGTATTAATAAAACTTGATTTTTGAGTATAAATGAGCCAAAAATTAGTTTAAGGGCATATGTGAGCCCGTGGGTATACTCTAGGGGCAAAAATTTACCTTTTTCCTTCTCTATATTATATTATTTGGCTCTTAGTATTTAAGGGCAGGCTAGTTGAGGGCCGGTTCGGATTTTGGAACTGGACTGTAATTAGTCCAGTCAAAATTGGAATCAATATCATTCAAATTTAGAACTAGCCTCGAACAGGTTTGGAACTGGGCAATAACTGATTTTGGTTCTTCCCCTTATAGAACTAAAATTGTCGGTTCTGGTTCAAACTAGGAAAAATTTAAATGAAAATCAACTTATTGAACCAGCCAAACTGACAAACTGAACTAAACCAAACTGAAACTGGAACTAACTGAATCGAAGTTAAATGAACTAGAATCGATCTTGAACCAAGGTGGGGCTCGTTGTAGTCCAGTTCCACCAAAGGTAGAACCATTAATCGTCGGTATAGAACTTAAACCAACGGTTTAGTGAATTGTGGCCACCCCTATTCAAGGGTGTAAACTAGCTAAGTCGATTAATTCAGATTTGGTTTATTTATAATTGAGTTGTGCTCACCATTTGATGCTTGTAAGTCTAAAAAAATTTAAATAAATACATACTTTAAATTAAAATTATATATCTTTTAGTCCTATTCAATTAAATCAAATAGAAAATGTATATGTGTAAGTAAGACCTCACATGTATGCAGCCAACTCATACCATATTTTCATGTCCTTAACCACATCTTATATAAAGTGCCAACAGAGACTCAATCTGTTCACCGCTCCAGATATTATTTTTCCTTGTTCACTAATAAATTGACTAATTAAACTCATATTTTTATAATTAATTCGATCCCCCAATTGGATCGAGAGCAAACACCTATGATAAGATTGTTTGAAGTTAAGACAACCATTTGAATATATTGATGGGTTGTGTATTTTTTTTATTTCGAAAATCATATTTCGTTCAACCTATTTTTGTTCAATTGGATAAAAAATGATTTAATTTAGAATTCAAAATTCAGAAATAGAATTGTTTTTAATTATTTAAATATATTAATGCTTAAATAGATTATATGATAATTATGTCATATTAACAAAATTAATAATATGTTACTCAATATTAAATTATTTTTAAATAATATTTACTTAAGATTATATTAATTAGTTTAATTATATTTGCTCAGTATAACTAATAATAACTTCAATCATAAATACATAATTTTTATATACTAAATATTTAATTAGTATTATATAAAATTTATGTATTAATCGAAATTATACACAAGAACTAGCTAAAAACAAGATATATCAACACTTATTGTACTATTTCAAGTGTCTAAAAGGTTTTTTTGAAAGTTAAAATGAAAGTATTTAGACACCTGAACTAAATAAAAAGTGTTTATAAGTAATTTTATATCAAAATAGTCAATTTATAAAATTGACAAAACATGCCAAATTTAAAAGGACTACAAAATGCACCAAGTCAAAAAAAAAATTGATTTTTTAATAAGACCGAGGATATTTTGTGGCATTTTAAAAAAATTATACGACTTAATTTACAATCTAAAACAGAAAAATTGATCTCATTTTGCTTTAGCGGAGAGTAGAAAGTTGTAAAGAAACGAAGAGCGAAGGAAGTTGGAGAATTGAACCAATGAAAGTCATAAAGTCATAGGATTATTTAGAAAAATTAAGTAATTAAAATGTGGAATTAGCCATTTCAATCCAAACTATTAGCATTAGAGCTAACTACCAGTCTGAAAAACTTTTTTGTTTTTGTCATTAATTTATGAAACATGAGTGCATTAGCTGAAAGGCTTCGGGTTGATTCATAATTATAGCTAAAGTGGCTTCATTCAGGGCAGCAATCAACCAACATATTGCAGAAGAACAACAACCATATTTAGTAATTGACACTACAGAATCAATAGGATAAGGCTCCGTTTGATTTTTCTTTTTCCAAACCCGAATATTCAGTTTGGTTTGACGTATTGTCCTTAAGCTCCCCAAAATAAGCCATGAATACCCCTGTTGATGATAACAATGACAACATAAACCGATTCCAACCAAAGAAATGACTGTAAATTGAGAACTCGCGGGCTAAATTTAGTTGAATGAATGACAACCAAGCTACATATATACAGTCCTCAATGCTCCAAAATCTTGATCTTTTCAAGATAATTTTGCATGCGCTGGGTAACATCAGCTGATAGACGGTCTCCAACTGCAAGCTTATGTTGCTCAAATTTTAGTTCATCACACTTCAAGGCAGCTGTTTTGCAGGCCTTGATACTCCCTAGTACATAAAAACAACATTTTAAATTAGAACACCACTAGAATGATAGTAAGGATACATATATGCTATCATGGTTCAATGATATGATGCATAATGTTATTATAGGCCTAAGATATTGACTATTAATTAATATTGGCAATTTGGTACAAGCTACTTTGGTCCCGCCTAGCCCACCTAAGATGGATGGTAAAACATCTTGTTATAAGCCCAAGGCATTTGGTAGAGAGGGTGCGATCCCCCAACCCCTCCCCCAACTCTCCCATATCATGCCATGAGGTTTAGCCAATAGGCTAGTTGTTCAAAAAAAAAAAACACTACTTGAGGAAAAGTTTGGAGATTCAACAGCCCACTGAGAGAACAAAACGTTTTTTGTGACCGCAATTGAAAAGCCACACTTATGTCGTGCAATGCCTATTTAAAGTAGAAAAGGTTAAATATTTCAGTAACTTTTCGTGATTGTGGTTTCATATATGCTTCTAAGCTAGGGATTTAACATGATCCTAGAGATATAAAAGAACACCATGAAGTCAGTGAAGAGTATATCATTTCAAGTATGTATATATACTCTAAATTTAGAAATGGAAATTGATGTGAGCAAAGTGAGATTGGCTAGTAGTCTGGTACACAATAGAAGTCCATGTAAGCACATTTCATAAACATTTAATGACTAAATTAGAACAAGTGCCGGTGAAAGTGATGTAGAAGTTCTATAAAATTGCAAAAAATATCACCTAAGTTGACAAGAAAGTGAGAGGTATAATACCTGCTATCCCAATTGCATTCCAGGAAGTGAAATGCAAGATAAACAATTTAAAACAAAAAGAACTTTTTCAAATAATTGAAAGTAAAGTTGGGAAATGCTTTCAAACTTATCTTATAAAATTTCCACTATCTAAATACACATTTGCACTTATCATTAGATAGTCCCATAAATTTAAGTTTTTATTGAGCAAGCACTCAAACTTAAAAAAATTAGGTCAATTTTACTACTATACCACTACAATTATCACAAATGGATAACAGACCTGACAGATACTGAAAAAATATAACAGAACCCTGAAAAGGAGGAAATATACCGGCATTTTTAAGTTGTACTTGAATGTAGAAGTCTTTGGTTAAAGTGCAACAATTTTTTTTTTTTTAAAAAAAAACTAAAGTAATACTGTGAACTTCAACAAAACCATTTTTAATTACTTAATTATAGGCACAGTTGAGACTCTAACAGTGTCTCACTTGATGGAACTCCCCACATCACAACCACAAGAAAAGGTAAAATGAAAACAACATGCACTTAACATTGCAAATAGGAATGTCAATTTAAACTCATGATAGAATGAACACCAGCTCAGAGTAGCAAATTCATCCTTTTCAACATCAAAGCTCACCTTGTTGATGTTTAATCAATCTTTTCCTTAAAAAAAAAATCCCTTCTTTTCAACATCTATAGTCATAGTTGTCCGACTTACCACTTAGGTCAAGAAGGTTAAATATTACAGGGCAATTTCCAATCCTCCGAACCATGGTAACTGCAGACCAAACCTTTTGGTACTCCTCCCGTGAGGTTCTGATAATACATAGCTTCGTGATGGGATTCACATACTTGACTGCAAATACACTATATAACAACACTTAGTGAATTTTGCACATGAAAACCTACTCAAACAGAAGAAAAAGCAACGAAGTTACCTTGGAATGATCCAAGTGATAAAGCCAAACCACACTCCCCATAATTTACCAATATGCTGTCTTTAATTGCTTTTGAGACATTAAATTGAGTAATTACAATGGGATCATCCCCACCAAGATCCCGATTTGGATCCAAGAAAACTTCCATTACTATGTATCTATTTTTGAAACCAACCATGTTTCCTTTACCTACCAAAAAATACAAAACCCATTAATTTATATCTCCATAAATGAAGAACAATAGCAAGAAGAGGAAAAGAATAAAAGGAGATGCATTTAATCGATATACCTGAAAAATAAAACATGGCAAGAAAAAAAAAAGAACTGGAAATCTGTTTCAAAATTTGTCACAAATTTTTTAAATGAAAAAAAAAAAAAAAACAATTCTCAACTTCTAGACCATAGAGGAAGAAGAAGAAGCACCACAAACAGGAAACAGTCCAATTTCAAAGCACCGATAACATAATCTAATAACTTTAGTGATTGCACTATGTATTTGAGAAGTCTTGAAATTCAAAAATTATTAGAGCCAAACTATGCATGAAAGCAATAAATTTTTTCGATGTTTTAAAGCAGTTCCCTAATATTTAGAAAAGTAATTTTCTAAATTGTAAGCATAAACAAAGACTACTCTCTCCTAGAAAAGAGGAGGAGAAAAAACCATAGACTACAAAAGCCATGACTCAAAGGAACTAATATATAACTAATAAGAGCAGATAATCACCTATTGACAGCCAATTTTATGTTTAACATAGTGCTTTGAAATGTCCTAAAATACAAGAATTCAATTCATTGTCATCAAGACAATCATCTTCTACCCTAGCTATCTTATATAAACCTTACTATAGCGATTTCAATACTCAAAAGAATACACAACAACAACCAACACTAACAGTAGTAAATAATTAGAACACAAAAACAAAACCCAAAACCAAAATAAAAGCACCAAGTAATTATGGAAGATATCTCATATACATTGCATATTTTCTTTTAAAAATAACACAATTTCTGCAGATTCCAAATTCATATGCATGCAATACACTAACCTTTTGGATCTGAAGCAGAAAGACCAGTCACTAAATTGATAACCCAGTCCCAAATGGAAGCGATTTTTCAAAGCACAGAAAGAAAACAACTGTTGTTTAAAAAGAAAAAGAACAAGAACAAGAAAACAACTCGGCTAACACTGCAACAAGAAAATAAAAGAAAGGGAAGCAGGGCTTTGTGAAGGGGAAAAAAGGAGAATAGTTCCATTTGGCCTTTAATTTGTCCCTCGTTTTTTTTTAAATCACCCGGAAGTCCTATAATATTTTCATTATAGGGCACTTCAGATTTGTGCCCTAATCTTATTTTAGACCCTTTATTAATTTTTGTCTAATCGGAAACTTCCATTTTGGAAATTGGAAAATATTCGAACTTAACTTTACTGATTACAATCTAATCATATAACTTTTTTTAGTGCAATTAAATTTTATAAACTAATAAAAGACTAATTTTAATAGATATTAACAAATTAAATTGATAATTTTTATAGAAATATATTTGTAACCTAATTATTAAATTTCAACAGTTTTTCAACCAATAAAATAATTTTTTTACATTTTTTTTAAATTTTTAAAATTTTGAAAAATTAAGAGATATAAATTTCAAAAAATTACCAAATTTAATCGTTAATATAAATATCAAATTGATAATTGACCTAAAATTTAATTTTAATGGTTGAATAAATTTTTTTTAATTTTATTCATTAGTTTAAATTTATAAATATACACAATAATTTTAAAACCTACACAATGATCGATGAATAAAGATTTTTATTCAACTATTAAAATTAAATTTTAGGTCAATTATTAATTCGCTATTTATATTAGCGAATAAATTTGGTCATTTTTTTGAAATTTATATCACTTGATTGTAAAATTTTTAAAAATTTAAGAAACTTTTTTTTAAAAATTAAGAAAAATTTTAAAAAATTATTTTATAGGTTAAAAAATTTTAAAATTTTATAATTAGATTATATATATATTTATAAAAAAATTATTAATTTTATATGTTAATATCCGTCAAAATTAGTTTTTTTATCAGTTTATAGGACTTAATTGTACTAAAAAAAAGTTATAGGATTTGATTGTAATCAGAAAGTTCCAATATGTCTAGATTTTCAAAATAGAAGTTCCGATTGGACAAAAAATTTTACTAAAGGTCCAATCCTAGGTGAAAAACCCAAGTTGCAAATTGAACCTTTCCCCTTTTTGTTTATTAATTCTGCATGGTTAATCATTTAGCTTATGAATTTTTAGTATAATTCTGTTGCTGGCCATTTAAAGGATAATGTTTTTAGATTTATTTAAGGTTGTGATTTTGTGAATATGGTGTAGTTTAGAATGAATACATGTGATATTCTATGTTTTAGTATTTATTTTAATGTTTGTGGGATTAATTTCATGATTCTCTTGTAGGTTTTTATGGAGAATTAATTATGTTTTAGCTTTTTCAGGTAGATGAAACAAAGTCAAATTGGTCATTATGTATTTAGGTTTTATAGTTTTTTCTTCTTGTATTCTATTTGTTTTGTTTTATTTTTGAGTGCCAAAAGGGTTGTAATTCATTTTTTCTTCCTCCTTTTTTTCATGTAAAATCAACCCTCCATTAAAATTTTTTTAACGGATAACTGATGTGTCCGTTAGTGGGATTCATTTTCTGACACGTGGGACCTACAGGTGCTTATTGAATTTGAGTAATTACATATAAAACCTTTAATTTTTATTAAACTTGCAAAATAAACACTAACATAAAAATATTTAAATAATTTTAATTATAAAATTTAAAATTTATTAAAATTATTGGAATAATTTTAATAAAATAAATAATAGAAATAAGTGTAAAATTAAATGATTTTTTATTAATAAAATATTTTTATATATTTAAAAATTTTATAAAAATTACAATACATAACTTAACATATATTGTAAAATTAAGAAAATATAAAAATATAAAAATTCCAAAAAAATACTAAAAAGTATTACCTATTATTGATAACAAATGAAATTATTTTTGAGATTAATTTCATTCCAATTTAATAATAGAAATACTTTATTATTAATAAAATATTCTTAAACTTTCATATCTTTATAGTTTCTTAATCTTAAAGTATATGTTAAATTATGTGTTTTAATTTTATTAAATTTTTAAATATTTAAAAATATTTTATTAATAATAAAGCATTGAATTTCATAGTTATTTATATTATTTATTTTATTAAAATTATTCTAATAATTCTAACAAATTTTAAAATTTTTAATTAAAATTATTTAAATATTTTATATTATGGTTTATTTTATAAGTTTAATAAAAGTTAGGGTTCTATATGTAATTACTCAAATTCAGTTAACATGTGCATGTCTCATGTATCAGAAAATGGGCCCCACTAACGGACACGTCAGCTGTCCATTAAAGAAATTTTAACGGAGGATTAGTTTTGTAAACTTTTGAAACGTTGTGGGTAAAATTGACAATAAAATTAAATTATGATGTTATTTGCAAGTAGTATAAAATGTTAGGATTTTTTATGTAACTTTTCCTTTATTTTATTTTATTTTATTTTATTTTTGTGTCCTAAAAGGGTTGTAATTCATTTTTTCTCTCTCCTTTCTTTCCATGCGTTTTATTTATTTATTTGTTTATTTTTTGATATTTCTTGTGAAATGTGTGTAAATCACCATTATTTCATGTACGGCTGAGCACGAGACAGAGAAAATATCGAACCGAACTGAAATTTTGAATCAAAAGACATTTAAACTGTACCAAACCGAACCGAATAAAATTTTATAACTAATTTGGTACGATACTGGATATTTATAAAAAACCGAACCAAAAATCATAACAGACCATACTGAAAACCGAATATAGTATCGAATATTAATTTAATAAGTAATATATAGATATTAATAAATAGTAGTAAGTAATAACTTAATTATATACTTTTAATTATATTATCAAGTAATACACATATGTATAACAATATATGATAAAAATTAATATGTTTTATGATTAAAATATAATAAATAAATTGTTAACAAAATATTTTATTAATTTTATTATTATTATTAATATTATTATCATTGTTACTACTACTACTATTATTCAATTAACAAGTAAAAATGTGAAATGTCTATTATATTACAATTTGAACTTAAAATATAAAAATAAAAATTGACATTGCATAGTTTCAAATAATTCAAACTAACAAACAAGAATGTGAAATCTCCATTACAACACACTTTGCCCTGTAGTAACCCATTCTTTATTTGCCGATGATACGATGATTTATGGAGAAAATAACATTCAAGAAGCGGAAGCCTACAAACAAATTCTGGATCATTATTCCAAGAGGTCAGGGCAGCAAATCAATTTCCAGAAATCGGAGATAATATTTAGCTCTAATACTAGTCATGATATGAGATTAAGAGTAGGAAACTTGCTTGGAATTAATGAGTCAAATTATGCTTCGAAATTTCTAGGTATTCCAATGGAATGAGGTCACACTAAGAAGAGCTTATTTAGTTACCTAGGTCAGAGAATGCATGAGAAGGCTCAATTGCGGAGATCCAAATTTCTAACTCAAGCGAGGAGAGAGATCATGATAAAAGCTATTCTTCAAGCTCTTCCCTCTTTTGTAATGTCTGTTATCAAGCTGCCAGCAGGGATTCTATATGACTTTGAGAAGATGATAAGGAGATTTTGGTGGAGTCAGAATTTGGAGAAGAGGAAGATGCACTGGATTCGTTGGGAAACTATGACCTTTCCGAAGCAAATGAGAGGCCTGGATTTCAGGGAGATGCAAAAATTTAATCTGGCAATGTTGGGGAAGTTGTGGCGGCATATTTTTTACAAATCCTAATACCTTATGCTCAAGACTTCTTAAAGGTATCTATTTCCCTAACTCAGATTTCTTGAATGCTCAAAAAGGCTATAAAGCCTTGTGGATATGGTCTAATTTGTTACATGGCAGAGAAATTGTTAACAAAGGGTCAAGATGGAACGTTAGCTCGGGGTCGAGTATTCAGATTTGGAATGATCTTGGATTCCAAATCTGCCAAATTTCAAGATTTAATCTGAGAAACCTGAAAATGTGGAGGTGTACCTCTTGAAGGATGTAATTGATGCTGATAGAAGAGTTTAGAATGAGAATATCCTAGATAATCTTTTCACTCCTGAGGAAAAAAGAGCAATACAATGCATCCCCATTAATCTTTTAAGGGGAAGAGATAGCCTGGTTTGACACTTTGATAAACAAGGCCAATATACTGTCAAGTCGGGTTATAGTTGGTTGAAGAAGAATAATCCAGATAATCCGCATTTGAATAGAGGCGCTACAACTGACAAAGTTTTATGGAATTCTGTTCGGAGTTTGGCGATTCCCCCTAAAATAAAGAATTTTATTTGGCAATGTTTATGGGACTCAGTAGCTACCAAAGAGAACCTAATGCACAGAGGGTGTGGAACTGATAGTACTTGTTCTTGCTGCAATTCAAAGTCGAAGTCTCTAGCCCATTTGCTTTTCTACTGTGATCATGCTATGAGAGTTTAGCATGGAAGTCAATTTAACTATATCCCGAGTGGAAACCAGAATCTGCAATTTAAGGCATGGTGAAAAAGCTTATTTCAGATGTTGAAAGATTCTAACAACCTGGAAATGCTTAATCTAGCGGTCATTATTTTCTGGAATATCTGGAAAGAAAGGAACAAAAAGATGTTTGAGGGAATTGAAACTAATCCTCCAGCCAATCTCAGTCGCATAGGTGAAAGTTGGCGTAAAATCCTTGAAGCTCACAATAGTCCCGATAGCCCCACACCCTAGAGTATTGCCCCAGATGCAAGTAGGACCTGGTTGGCGCCCCCAGAGGGATCTTTGAAGCTTAATTGTGATGCCCCCTTCTTGAAGGAGCAAAGCAGCTGCCAATTGGCTTTCATCTACAGAAATTGGAGAGGCTCAGTTTCACATGTTTAGAGCAACAAAGGCCAATGCAACTCTCCTCTCCAAGCTGAAATGATGGCTATCAGAGAAGCCATCAGATTCGCCAGCAAGTTTCATAATTAGTATTTCGAACACAACCCAAACCCAGAGGTCATGCCCGACGCTAGGGAACAGGAATTCACATGAATCCAGAAACCGTAGCAAGCCTAAACCACAACTTACACACCAAACGTAAACACAAATTTACCAAAGAATTAAAACTTTCTCAAACATAAAGAATCTTCCATAAATAATATCGTAATAAAATATTTTTTACAAACAGTCAAGTACAAGATCACTGTCAAAATCATCATAACATACTACAACAAGTACATACTACTACTGCAGCATCTAAGAATACAAAAGAAAGTCATATTAAAATTTTACATAAGTCAGCCGGTGAAGAATGGGTCTGGCGAAGAGGACGATTATGAGAGGTCTGTAGAGAGGAATCCTGAAAAATATTTGAAGGGAATCAGACCTCACTGAGTGAATCATTATTATACATATGCATGCAATCTAAGGGCACAGACACTCAAGCATCAGTATAATAATATTTGTATATTT
>CATIWM010226267.1:0-47135 GCA_949671775.1 Mallotus repandus
TACCAACTTCTTTTAGTCTTGTGTTCATTCAGAATTATTTTATGAATTACTATCTTATTCCCTAATTATATGCAATTTCATTAAACCCTAATTGAACATCCATCTAACCCTAAGGCAACCAATCCATGAAAAAGCACATAAAAAATGAATTCAAGGCGTAACGTCCCCAAATCTAAACTACATTTGATTTTAATTTTAAGTTAGCTAAATCTACATATTGTATTTACAAGTGAAATGGAACTAAAGGTGGGCCTACATTTTGATTATTAGTGAGCCTAAATCTATTTATTTTAATTCTAAAGAAAATGGGCCTAAGTCTATTAAATTTTAAAAGAAAAAAGAAATGAATTAGTGGATTTAATTCTAATCAATTTTAATAAAATGAAATGATCCTAAGTCTACAAATTATGAAGAATGCTTTATTAATGGGTTGAACTAAGTCTAAGTTAATTTTATTTAACTAAAAAATGGGTCTAAAATCTAAATTAACCTAATGGACCTAAATTAATTTTAAAGTTAATTAAACATAAATTTAGTTTTAAAAGACTATTTTATTAGTGAGTTAGACCTATACGTGGGCTTGGGGCCCAAAACGAATCAAAATAACAAACAAGCCCAAAATAATGAATATAAATATAACAAATCAAAAATAAACATTATGTGATATATCTAACCCTAATTTTAATTACATACAACCTAAATTAATCTAAAGCCACCATTGATTTTAATTAAAATTTACCAAATAAACCTAATTTACTAATTGATTTTAAAGTGCAGAAAAAATAAAGATTTCACTATATTCCCACTAATGGGGCTATTACAATTATCTATTGAGAACAAAAATTAAAATCAATTAAAACCCAAAAAAATAAAATACAAAATAAAATTACAAAATAAAAAAATAAAAAAATTCTAAAACTACGTTCAAATACAAAATTTAATCTGTGGCATTCCATGGATCTTCATAGGTTTTGTTCTCCACAGTGGATTCAAATCACCCCATCCATAATCATAAATACAAAAGATAAATAAGGATTAGTAATTAAAAAATAAAAATAAAAATAAAATCAAATCAAAATTAAATGGAATAAAAATAATCAAATAAAATAAAAAGAGAAAGGAGTAGAAAAAGAATTAATTTGATGGATGCAGTATTGATTCCCCTCAAAAGGTGATCACCATTGATGAAAGCTTGTGACTTTTGTTATGTTAGTCTGTGATTTTTGATTTATTTGGATCTGATTTACGGCTAAAACTTGAAAAAAGTACGTTAAAAATAAAGAGGAGCAGGTGTATTTTTGGTTAACGGCTAAGAATCAGAAAAATTAGAGAGAAAAGAAAATCAAAAACTCTAGCCTCTCCCTTGTGAAAAGAAAAATACGTATATATATAGATACAACCCTATAATCCTAATCTGATTACAGGATAAAAAATAAAATAAAATAAATTATTTTTATTATTTATCTAAAAAAATAAATTTATCTAATAAAACAAAATATTTATCAAAATAACAATTAATCAAAATCTATGGATAAATAACAAATAAATAAATAAAAATAAAAAAAATCCAAAAAAAAAACGTAAGTGGCCTATTTCCGACTGGAAATTGGCTATTTTCGATCGGAAATAGCAAGGAAATCAAATTGAAAAGGAATGGGCGCCCATTCCTCACATTCTTCTTTTTAAAAAAAAAATTGAATTTTTTTTTTGAAAATTTATTGAAAAAATAATAAACAAATAAAATTTAAAAATAAATTACAATTTAGTTCAAAACCAATTAATCAAATTCAAAAAACCTAATTTCACAGTCAATTTTCATTTTCGGGTTCTCTATCGCATCCATACTCTAGTTATCCCGAAATTAGGTGCTTATAATACTACTTCCAAAGCAGAAATCAATAAACTAGACCATAACATACTACTTCCAAAATAGAAATCAGTAAACCAGATGGCTAAAAGTAGGAACTACACTAATGTAAGAAATGTCACTATGGTAAAATCTTCAGTTGTTCCTTCTTCCACGCAGGCACATGTACAAATTTAAAAATCACTACCAACATAGAACTTGAAATTCACTTTGTAGAAAAAGGTCATAAACAAGAGCTTTTTTCATCTACATGATGTAAAGAACACCTCTATCAATCTCCTAAATAACGTTACAAATTATATTCAATTTTTAACAATTGTGAAAAGACTTCACTAAACCTTTTCTGCAGGGATCACACGTACTCCTAATCCTAGTGACAAGTTTAAGCATTACTTGGACTTGTCGAATGTTGCTTGTCGTTAAACAAGCATGTTTACCCCAACCCATTCGGCACGTGAGAAACTTCAAGATTTTAATTTCCTAAGGGGCTTGATATTCGCTAAGGTAGAGATTGTTGTGTATGAGATTGTTGTGTATGGTAGTAAATAGACAGATGTTGGAGCATAGCAGAGCAGAGCAATAAAGTGTAAGCAAGGAGCAGAGCGATAGCATCTGTCCTTTAGGGGGTTTCTTAGTTACAATATACAATATACATAATGTCTATTATAACCCTAAGTTGACAGCTCTAATAAAAGACATTGCAGCCACTCACTCCCGAGGACGTAGGCAAATTGCCAAACCTTGTTAAATCTATGTGTTCCTTCTTTTCTTCTATATTCTCTAAACTGTGTTTACTTTTATTTCGCAACAGCGATAAAGCTAAAATCTCAATTCTAGCCCACAAATCATAAATGGCCTCTAGTAAAACATTATGACTACCCTAGTTGTGTGAAGATCGATAATTCGACATAACCTAATCTGCAACATGTATTATAGTCCTTTCATCACACTATATCTTGATTGAACATAAGGCATTGTTTATATCATCATTATATTGTATAATCGTATTATTTCTCGATCCTAAGTAGACTGATATTGATAACTCTTTATCAACTTATTTCAGCATGACCATGCATTTTTCTTCAGTCTAACTCATCGAGGGGCCCATAAATATCTTCTCATAATAAATGACGGACAAATTTTTCTTGATCACTCACATTCCTCACATAACTCATTCTATATCAAACCATAATCTATTTTCATATTAAAGATAATGTTAGAATGTGTCAAAACATAGAACTTATTATGTAGGAAACCATGGTGATTTCAAGTTAGAGGATTAAAATAATACTACTGTGATGTGAATCACTTATGATAATTACCCATATGGTATTCTTATAGTGGGTTGATCCATTACATCATTTTTTAAATATGTACCTATGAGTTGACTTAATATCTCATATACATGATTAGTAAAACATAATCATCAATCAACTTCATACTACTATGTATTCACTATTATTCTAATAAGAATGACCGACTATGGATAATTTAGAATAGAATTCAAGTTTCAACTAAGAGTTTTACTATCAAGTCACATATTTGATGATCTTAGGTAGAATGGGAAACCTTTCTGAACTAATCTTCCACCAATGCAGGACATTAAAGGAATCCCCTTCTTCCATAATATCCACAAATAGATAGATATCTAATTCAAATTTTTTATTGCCAAAACTTTCGCCAGATTCCAATTTTTACTTTTGAATTTTGCTTTTAATAAAGATATAGATTTTCCAAGCACAGGCAAATCAAAAGGGGCAATTTGGCTTGCCTCAGAATGGCTTCCACTAGAAGCATAACCATATAACTGGACATACTCATCAAACATATTAGTGAGATCATATTTCATAATGTTAAACAAATTCAAGCTCGTATCATCACCATGCATTTGCTTGACTGAGTATTCTATATACTCAAACTTGTTCCGAGGATCAAAAATATTGGCAAAAAATATTATAGTATTCATTTTCTTAGGGCACCCTAATATTTTTCAAATTTTGATTTCATTAAAAGCCCATAGAAATAACAAAGAGATTATATAAAGATTGCTACTCATCCAACATGCAATGCAAGTCAGAGATTTTAGCAAAAAAAAGAATTAGAAGTCACAAAGAGAGAACTAGATATTCTCAAAGTCATTTCATAAAATAACTTCAACATATCAATAATTTTATTGGCATACTACCAATTAAAAAAGCTCTCTCATCCAATAATTTTATTGGCATACTGCCAATTCCTTATATTTTACAAACGCTCTCTCATACAAATAAGTAGTTTTAAGTATCATATAAGTTGAGTTCCACCTAGTTGGAACATCAAGAGATAAAGCAAACTGAGAGGAAATACCAACAAAACCAGAGATTTCTTTAAATTTTTAAAGTCTAAGAGGTGAATTTCTGATGTACCTAACAACTTTTCTAATCTTTTTTACAGACTTGGAGGCTTCTTTCATGCCATTTTTCATAATAAGATTCAAAATATGAGCTAGACACCTCATATGTACAAATTTTAATCTAACAGAAGAGCAAGTTCTCCAAGACTTAAGCTTTGTTTTAAAATAATTGATAGTAGTATTATACGAAGAAGCATTATCAACAATTATAGAAAGCACAAATTTCAAGTATTAATCAAGCAAATAGTTTTCAAGGGCCTTAGCTATGTATTCTCCCCAATGGGAAGTAACAGGCATAAAAGATAGGATTCTTTTTTGCAACCTTCATTCATTGTCAATAAAATGAACAGTAACACATATGTGATTTAGTTTTGAATGGAAGTCCAAGAATTAATTGTAATGCTGATTTTATGAGACTAGTTGTATAAATGCTTTTAGCTTCACCCTTTCATCAAGATAAATGGAGTAACAGTCTTCAGAAATTGTCCATCTAAATGGAATTCTAAACTTAGGGCAACAAGATGCTATAATTTTTTTAAAGTTGTCACCTTCAACAAATTCGAAAGGCAATTCATTAATAATCAACATATGTGCAAATGCTTTATAGATGGCTTCTTGGTCAAAATTCCATGTGCCTAGTACTCCTAATTGTGAATTTTGTTATTCAGAAACATCAAATACAAGTTAAAGTGTTAAAAGAGACTATCTAGTGTCTTTACTATACGGCATTTTCAGGTAAGCTAAAACATCATTTATAAGACTAAAAATGCCATTCCTTTTAGAGTAAGCACAAAAGATTTTACCACAGTATTTGCACTTCGCAATCAGGCCCCCTGCTTTATCCTTTGTTTTCACAAAGTGCTCCTAGCACTTTACTCTAAACTTTATCCTTTTTCTTTTCTTTTTAGCATGCTTGGGCTGCGTCGCAGACTTAGCAGAGGCATTTTTTGTCTCTGGTTGTTTTTGTGCTACTGCTCTCACCCCCAAATTGCTTACACAGTCAGGGTCAAGGACACAAGTGGCAAGAGTATTGCCACCATCACATTCCATCTAAAAAAATAAGATGCCAAGCAACATGAATTAGTTATGCAGTAGCTAAATGTATGTCATAAAAATGTACATCTAATAAATATATTTGTTTGTTTTGTTCTGCAGTAGCCTCTGTCAGTCTAAGAAATTAGAGTCACAGTGAATCATAGTGATAGAAAATGACAACTTGCTTCCATCTTTATTTATTTTGAACTCAAAATTACAATGCTAGATAGAGAGATCACATAATGTATACACAGAATCACAAGTTATAAATCTATGAAGCAAATTACTTCCACCCAATCCTTTAAGTAAATTTCTAAACTTAAAACAGAAACAAATAAACAAACAATTATTTTCAGAACATCATCAAATAACATAAACATGATATTAAATCAAATATACACAAAAATCAACCTTTTGTTTATTAAATCGTCTAAAATCTTTTGAAAAATTAAAGCTTTTGTTTAGCAAACTTGATATTAATTCAAATAAACATGATATTAATTTAAATAAACACAAAAAAATCAACCTTTTGTTTATTAAATCGTCTAAAACCTTTAAAAAATTAAAGTTTTTGTTTAGCATATTCTAGATCTAGAAATACAGAGTCACACATAACTCAAAATCAAAAAAAATCACACATGCATGAAAGTAATCAACACTTAATGGACAGAAAACCCTTTATTTTGAAATCAAAACATTTTTTTAAAATCAAATCATAACATGTTTGTATTGAAGTAAAAATTTAATTTTCACTATATCATATTATAAATATTCATAAAATATGGATAATATTATCAAAAACAAAGACAGACTTTACCATATTAGATCCCATCACATGAATGATTGCAAAAAATATTTCAAAATGAGATCTCAATGTAATCGACACTAAGAGTGCAAAATATAAAAGAAAACCACTGAAAACTCAAAGATATAAGCAATCGATTAGGTGTCTGTCACTCGAGTCGCTGTAATCTAATTATAGAGAGAAAAATAAATAAGAAATTGAATCCAGAGCAAGTGTAATGGAAGAAAAAAAGAAGAAACAGGGAGAGAATATGGTGTTTAGGGTTTCAGAATAAAGAACATAAGAAAAGATTTTGAGAGAGAGAAGAAGAGGTGGGAGGAGGAAAAAAGAGAAAAGTGATTTTAGGGTTACGAATATATAGTTTATATAGGTAGGGTTATTGACCATTTGCATGATTAACCCTTTAATTTTGACTTTGACAAGCAATTTGAATTGCTAATGATTTTATTTAAGTGTGTAGGCCTTCATTCAAGGATCAAGTTATTTGTTCAAGTATGAAAATATGTAATGCTCTCTAAAAGAGAATTTATATACAATTCAATGAAGAATATAAATCTATGCAAGTACCTAAGTTGAATGGATGCATATAGGGCTCAAAAAATGTAATTTTTTAAGTTACAGGTGGCTGTTGTTGATGCCAACGGGTCCGACTCTACACTCTTTGGATCACTAACCACCCTTTTTCCTTGTTATGGGAAAATAGAGGGTAGTGAGGGGAGTACTGAAAGAGCATATGGATGGCATAAATGCACTTATAACCCTCCACTTAAGCAGGAGAAAAAGGAGTCGCCACTCAGTATCACCTGAGAAATTTTTTGTTTTAGGGACTTAGGCAAACTCGGATCCCTTGCTTAGAACTGCATTCACCCATTGGATAAAGCATTGGGTTCAGATTTTGATGTCAGTAGGATTAGACTTTTTTGCTCGAGACATCTCCATACCACCCGGATGCTGAGCATTGCCAGCCTTACTTTTTGTACAGCGCTTCCAAGAACTATGTACTATTTTACATCAACATCTACATGCAAATGCAAGCACTATATATACATACAAGCAGCTAACAATGCGGAAGAATGATGCATGGACATGGTAAAATGGCATAATAATAGAATGAAGCATTGATCATGGCATATAATAAACTAATGCACATAAATAGCACACAAGAATATCATAGCACATATGGCATTTAATTATAAACATGCAATAATGATAAAACATATGAATATAATAAATATAAATAACAAAGCAAGCAATTAACCCACGGCATAATGATTACGGCAAAATCATGTTATAAACGAATGTATGCTAAGTAATGAAATATTAGAAACATAAGCAATAAAAAGCAATAAATTAAAAAAAAGGAGGGATGAGAATGGCTAACACATTTTGCGAATATTCTCTTCATGATTGCTCTATATTTTGAGTTTCGAGGCAATAAAACATTTTATTTGAAAAATAAAAGAAACCAACTTTGAACATCCAAAATAAAGGTAGTAAAATGCTTAAAAGATGAGTTTAACTTTAAAAAGGAATGAAATTAGATATTTTTGAGAAATAAAATAAAAAAGGTGACTTGGAAATAAAAATAAAGAAAAAATGCTTGAAAAATGGATTTTTGAATTGGGAAAAGTCTAGAGAAGCATTCAAAAATTATATTTGTTTAATTATGTGCACCATTAATTCATAACATGAGATTCCATCAAATTAGGCCTCAAAATATGAATTTTATACCTTGGATGAATATTTCTCACATTATAAATTATTGACCACATAATCAAATCATTTTATTTTTAAAAAAATAGAAAATAAAGGAAAATGTGATCCATATCCTTGCATTTGGATATTTTTGTGATCAACAATAGAGCATAAAAAAAGGTATTAATTTTATTTAAAAGCAAAAATTAAACTTACCATGAAAAATGATAAATTTTTATTAAGAAAAATGTGAAATTCCATATTTAAATACAATGAGAGAAAATAAAAAAGGATTTATTTATAGAAAAAGGATTTGAAAAAGGAATGCAAAAGATAGCATTTTATTAATCATAAAAGATTAATTACCTAATAGAAGAAGAAAAACATATTTTGGTATATTTTTGGTTTATTTTTAGTTTTTGGTGGTAAAAAAAATGCAAATTAGACATAAAAATAAATGAAAATTTGATGTAATTGACATGATAAAGCATAAATAATATAAAAAAAAAGACATGTAATAATAAAACTACAAATTAAAACACATAAACAAAGAAGGAGTAGGAGTAGAGATTATAAATAAAAAGATAACAAGAACATAATTAAGGCATGAAAAGAAAAAGAAATGAGAGTTAGGTCTTGAGATTGAGAAGATGGTGAGATATATCACCACAATATATAATATAAATTGATAATCAAAATGAAAAATGAAAAATAAAAGTTAGAAAGAAGTTAGTAGGAGTTAGTAAAGTTAGTATCTTGAGATTGATAGCAAGAGGTATATATAATGCAATGGATGATGCTAATGCAATGCATGCTCACACAAGAATTAAATAAATCAAGGGTGTATGCAAAGTATGATGCATGATGCAATTCGGGAAGCATGCAAGTATGCATCTAGAGAATCTAAAAATGAGCACACGCATCATAGTGATATGCAACAAGCAAGTGATATGCATAAAGGCACATGAATGCATGATAATGCAATAATGCAAGAGAAATTGAGGGAGAAGTAGATAATAGTAATATAATATATAAGAGCAGAGAAAAGGTTAGTGGAGACAAGAACAACAAGGAATAAACATGAGTTGGATTAAGGACACAAAATAGTATTTAAAAGCTTTACTAAACATCTAAACTCCAAATTACTACAAAATGGACTCAATCAATGCATAAAATATGGAAATAAAAACCCATAAGACTCTAAAATTAAAATAAAGAAACATAAATACGGTACTTGTATCAAAATGACAGCAATAATCATCAAGAATGTAAATTATAAACATCAATGTTTTTAAATCAACACAAAGTACCCAAGATGCACAAATAATCATTTATGATAAAAAAAACACAACCAAAATTAATCAAAAATAATAAAACCCTAATTTAAGACACAAATTATGAAAATTATGTCACAGCAAAAACAAATTAACAATCAAAGTACACTAAAGCACAATTAAGCTCAATTAAGTAACTGATGACAATTACACACACTAAACAAAGGCAAAAACATGAATTCAAATCAAGATTAACCATAATAAATAAATAAAATCAACAAAATTTTCAATTTTAAGTCACACAAATACCCACAATCACAATCACAATCATCAAACCAAAGCAAGAACAAGGATCACACTTTAAAAGTACTTTGAAAGGGGTTTTGATAAATAAAAGGAAAATAATTGTAAAATCATTTAAAAATATAAAAATAAGTAAAAATACTTTTTATAATCATCCTAGGATCTTAGGGAAGTTTTAGAATCATGCTCAAGCAAGTATATACCCTCTGGAACCCTAAAAACCATCATCGGAGTCATTTGGATAAAGAAGAATGAACAATCAGTTTTGCCTTTTGTCTAGCCAGTTTTGGACCCTGAATAGCCAATTTTGGGGCCTCCAACAATTGGTCTGAGGGGCTCAACAATCATTTTTGGTACATGAACACCCGATTGGTTGTTCATAGGCCAAAACTGGTTGTTCATGTCTGAACAACACGATTTTGCACTCCTTTGCTTTCAAAACTTGATTTTAATGCCCCAAACCCCAGAAATAAGATGAGAATCAATAACAGTGATGTTTTAGAAAGTGTTTATCCTCAGAATTTAGGCAAGAACTCACCAAGAAATACCAATTGATTAAAGATAATTGAAATTAGAACTCAAAGGGTTAAGGGTGCTTTTAGTGAGTTTAGGCTTGAATTTGATTTTGATTTGTCTGGAATTGATTTTTTGGAGCTTAGTTTTGGATTTAGACAATTAATTTTGGTATTTTTGAGAGGGATTTGAGAAGAAAATAGAGAGAAATTAGGTCTAGAGGAATTTTGGCATTATTTCCCCTTAATTTCCCAATTTTTCCCTAATTTCTAAAGGCTTTTTGGAGAGAATTATTTTGTAATATTTTTGGGTTTATGTGCTGTAATTTTCTCTATATGGAAGTGGTTCTCTCAACCTCCTAAAAACATTCCTTAAAGCTTCTATTTATAGGCATTTGAGGTTAGTGGCATTTAGTGTAAATTCCCTTGAATATTTAAGGTTATTAGGTAATAGTATATACTCTCCCTTTAAAGAGTTGACACTTATCCTAGTATATTTCAAATTTGGAATATTCCTTACTTGGAAAGCACCTTTTTTTACTAGTATCCCTTCAGGATAAGGATAAGGAGAGGTAGTTGTGGGGCCTGTTTTGACCACCGGAGGTCAAAATTTTGAACTTTTTGCCAAATGGAACTCACTGACACACTGGAATTTTAGAAGATAATTTCACACTGAAATCCAACTCCAAGAGCTTTGTCTGACTACCGAAAAGTCCCGTTGACCAAAGTTTTTAGAGGTTAAATCGAAGCTTCTGGAATTAAAACCAGTCTGAAAACTACAGAAAAAAGACTATAAATAGCCCTTACATATGGTTGTACTTATTGGTTTAGAAGACGCGACTCAGGTGAACTTTTCTCTGATTATTCTTATTAAACCTCTTTCTTAATACCAAAGGGGTAGGGTTAAGGTTTGATCGGGGTTTGGTTAAGTCTTGAAATAGTGTATTTGGTGATCGGGTATGGTTTTAGTGGTTCGATGGATTTTGAAATGGCTTGAATTTCAATTCTCTTCATCGAATTGACTATCTTATGAGACATGTTAGCTTTTTCATCATTGGCTATCAGAATTTTGAAAAATGACCCCAATAATATTTATGTCCAAGATTTCTGGATATCGGGGATGTATTGATGATAACTCAGAGTAGTGAGTTTTGTTCTGAAAGAGAAACTGTGCTAAAGATAGTATCTGATGTTGAAGGGTAAGCTGAGCTGGCCAGCCTAAGTCACTGATGCTGAACTTGCTCGCTACCGAGTCTTGGAATTCTTGATGTCAAAGTAGAATAATATGAAGATGTCAGCTGGACTTATAGATGCTTGGTATTTATGAAACATCCTAAGGGATTAACCCACCAGTGTTATGAAAATGACCTGATGGAACCAACTAGTGCTGGGGTTTTAATGCTCGGTACTACAAAAGCAACCTGAGATTGAACCTCAGTATTGTAGAAGTGATCTGAGGATGCTCGATACTATAGAAGCAACCCGAGATTGAACCTCAGTACTGTGGAAGTAACCTGAGGGTGCTAGTTTCCATATATACTATACTTTGAGATGCTCAGTACTATAGAAGTGACCTGAGATTGAGCCTCGGTACTATAGAAGTGACCTAAGGGTGCTAGTTTCCATATAAACTAGACTTTGAGATGCTCGATACTATAGAAGCGACCCGAGATCTGGAGAAGATTTGGTCATTTAATTGCACATCTTTTAAGATGCCTCATTTCAAATTTCAAACTGTCGTGTTTGTCTGTGTGTCAGAAGTGTGATGTTTGGGCTACTACCATCATAACCATTTAAATAGTGAGATGTCCTTATTCTGAAAATGCCCTTAAAGAAGTAGAGAGTTGCTGATTATTTGCAGGAGCATTGGGAGGTATTCCAAAACCTTTCATTTGCTTTAAAAACCCATGCCTTCTCCTTCATTTGCATTTTTGCTTCTTACTATAATTGTTGTGTTAGGTTTCTACTGCTTTCAATTTTCTTTCTACTCTTCTGCTTTTAACACTTTTTGCACCAGCGTTCTCTGCATTTGCCATGCCAACCTAAGTGAAAGCTTTTCTTTCCATTTTCTTTATTCTCTATTTTCTTTCTATAAGTATCATGGCTCCTTAAGAATAAGTAAAATAATATTTTTTTGAGTCTAAGTTGGATAAGAGCATGTTGAAATGGTATAGGCGGAGATATAGCATTCCTAGGGATTTTTTATTGCATATTGTAAAGAAAGGTTTTAGGGCTCATGAACCCTTTTCAGATATGGTAAAAATGGTCATGTATGCAAACAAATTAGAAGGTGGTTTACGGTTTCCTATGGACCCTTTTGTGAAGGTTTTTTTTAATAGGTTTAACATAGCTCTTGGGCAACTCCATCCCAATAGTTATAGCATTCTAACAGGGTACACAGAACTTATACACAAAGAAAATAGGGAGCTGAACTTAGAGATGTTCCGGTTCATGTATAGTTTGAATAAGAAAAAGGGAGAACTGAAATTCTCTCTATCAGCTGCTCTAAATAATAGTATTTTTGTCAAGCTTCTAGACTTACAGAAGTCTTGGAGGCACAAATTTTCTATTATTGAGCATCCTTCTGACTTTATCGATATTTGGCACATGTGGATGGAGGAATGCCACAAAGTGAAGTGTCTTCTAAAGTTACCTAAAGAGGATAGGCATCTGGTGCACCGATTGCATGAGGAGAGCATAACTAAGGGTACATCCATCGAGAATTACTCTCAGCGATACATTCAGACAGTCTATCCCAGAGATAAGAGTGTAGTTGGTAAGTTTTGAGCTTCTAAAGGTATCTTTTGACTTTTCTTTTCATTTTATTTTGTAGATGGCTGATTATTTTCCTTTTATGGATGGACTGGACCTTTTAGATGATGAGCAAGTAAAGACTCATGAGCGAGAACAGGAGGTCACCGACTTGACCCAAGAGCCTAAGGATTTGGAGGTCCAATTTAATCCTCCGTCAAGTGATGGTGAGAATTTGGCTATAAACCTGATCCTAGTGGAAGCTGCTGAAGCTCCTTGAAAAATGCTTCAGAGATTAAGATCTTGATGAAGAGGAACTAATAAAGGGGAGCGAATTATATATCAAGTGTTCCCGGATACTTGAATCTCAGATATGAGGAAGTGAGAAAATGAATCCTCTGAGCATTCAAAATTTTCAAATTTGGGATCAGTATGTTGAATCTTTGTGCCTTCCAACAGACATTTTATGGTAGATGGACATTAAAATAAGGATGGATGAACTTCCTAATGCTCTGATTTCCCATACTCTAGAGGTATTTTTTCTTAACTTTGTATGTCATTTTTGCGTAGAGAATTTTAAGTCTAAACATAGTTTCTTTTTAGCTGGCACAGGGGTTGTTGTTGTGGAAGGACAATCAGCACTTCCTGAAGAGCGAGAATAGCTTGAAGGAGGAGAAGTTGGGCTCCATTGCCATAGAGTATGAGAAGAAGCTCGATACAACCAAGCGTGCTCTAGAACTTATAGAAATTAAGCAAGCCAAGCAAAAATCTGAGGTTGAGTCTTGCCAAAAGAAGATCCAAAAGCTCAAGCATTCTCAAGCTCAAGCATTCTTAAGCTCAGCTTATTAAAAAGATAGAGAGGCAAGACTCCGAGCTTATAGCACTGAAGAAAGAATTATCTAAAGAGAATAAATCCTAAAGCGATTATATGAAAACTTATCAGAAGATGGTAAAGGGATTCCTTAAAGCCTACAAGTCTGAATCCCAAAGAGTACTGCTTGCTCAGCATGGTGATTTAGATTTCTCAGAGCTAAAAAAAGTTAACATCCAATGACCTGGCAAGGGTAGCAGCTGAGGAAGATGCTACAAGGAAGTTATAGGAATTAGTTATGCTACTTAGGCTATAAATACATGTGTGGTAAGCACAAGCCTTAGTAGAGTGAATTTCAAAAGTTTACTTTCATATAACCCTTCATCACATGAAGTATTCCATTCCCATGAATCCAATTTACCATTAATAGATAGCCAAATAATACATCAACATGTATAAACAACAACCTAGGAATTCAAAGTAGCAGAATACTTACAATCTGCTAAGGTTGATGTAGACCACAAGTAATCTACTATATTGGTTTGCTCTTGGTTTAACTCTTGAATCAATAGCCAAGTCTCCCAAGTGTAGGACCTCTAGCTTGAAACACCCAAACTTTGTAAATTGCCTTTTTGCCTTGATCAAATGAAGTAGCAAGTTCCTCTCAAAATGACCCTTTGAAGCTTGCACTAACTCAATCCTCTAGCAAGAACTTAGAGTTTGTGTATTGTTTCTTTGGTATGTCCCTACCCACAATTCTCTACAATCTCCACTAACTCTTAATAGAAATATCTTCCTCTTTTTTTAGAACTCTTCTTTTAAGGTTATACATATCTATATATAAATATATTTGTGTAGAGAATTTAGGTTAATTTAATATACACCAAATAAACATCTTTTACACAACATCATTTGTATGCCACCTTGCATACCACCTATGACATAGTTAATAGTGCAATTAATAAATTAAATCACTAGAGTACAAAATAGATGTAGAGATTTTAATCACATCTCATGTAATAACACTACATCAATTCTCTACACTTCTCACTATAACCTAATCATCATAATGCCCCTAAAGTCAACATTATACACATAAGAGATATTTTATTTCTAATATGCCAAATTAGACTTATGTATACTTTATGGATTCGAGCTTGGTTATTGGGCCAACTCTTAGGCCAATAAATGGGCTAAGCCCATTCCATAAATCAAATGGGCCAAGCCCATTTCATAAAGTTATTGGGCCTAGATTAGGGTAATGGGCCTTGAAATAATCTTTGGTCCAAAACTCTTTTGGACCTAGGCCCATACAACTTGGGCCATTAATTCAAGCCTTAAGAAACAACATATATTATTATTAATTTAATACTTTAATTAATATCTCATATTAATTAAATATAAATCAATAATTAAACTCTTATTGGAATTAGATTTCATGATATGCTAGAATCATTATTTAAAGCATAAATCCAATTCCATTAATCTTAATTAATTGATTAAACTCTTCAATCAATAATTATATTAATATAAAAGGTGATTTGGCAAAAGCTCTTTTGGGTATGACTTATTAGGTTCATGTCTAATTGGCAATAAGAGTATAATATCAACTCTTGATATTATTTGAAACTCTTTCAAGTCTAAATGTGAAAATCCCAATTATACACATTTAGGTCTCATAAGTTGTGAGTGACCCCTAACATTAATATCAGAACTACCCAATTAGAAATAAATGTATAAATTGATTCACATGAACCCTTTGGTCATAATTATCATGCACTAAAATCCCTTTAATAGAAGATCCCGATATGGCCTAGAGTCAAGGTTTAATCAAACTCTAATAGCCACATCATATGACCTCATATCAAGTTATTCTTGATAAATATAAATAATACTAGAAACACTTTCTATCACTGGAACTCTTTCAGACTGCGTTATGTTTGTCTTGGCTAGGAACTTATTCATCAAGAACAAACTTAGATAGCATAGGATCTATCCCAGTTCACTCCAAGTAATGAATCCCATCTTGGTTGAACACTCATCCCTACATTTAACTGACTAGAGCCACCACATGCCATATACCCATGTATGATTAACACAAGTATGTAAGCTGTAATAAACTCTAACCACTCAAATGTGGAAGACCATGTAACCTCAGGTCAAAGGACTATATGCACCATTATGATGTAGACTGTGATCATTGATTATAAGTGAATATCCTTGCGATCACTAATCTAACATCACTATTCAATCCACCCATCACATGAGTATCCACATTACTATTCTGATATCTCATATCAAGTAGCATGAGACTCACTATCTCCCACTATTAGTGTCATATGCTAATCAAGAAAAATAGATAGAGGTGATAGTCTAATTAATATTACCCAAATATTAATTATTAAACTATGAATAATTTATAGCTTATGTACTGAACAAATTTGTCACTCATATTATCCACTCTTGATAATAAATTTATTTAACATAATGTTAAAGGGTAAATACTTAAATAAATAAACACTTTATTTAAATGAATATTTTATTGCCATATGGATAATTTACAATGTCATTATACATTACAAAATTGCACTAGGGCACATCTATACTAACAGAAGTCTGCTTTCAAATAACAAAGGGATCCAAAGGTTACTAGAAAGAAAGCTACCACTGCTGAGAAATTCGGCTCCGAGCAACCAAATGATCCAAATGGTGTCAGAGAGAAATCAACTATTGAAGCTTTGAACACTGCAGTCGAGATTTCTTCAATGCTCAGGAATCAATCCTTAAAGATTATAAATACATTGCCTGCTAATGGTACCTTGCCTCTTGAAATTGAGGCTAATGTAAATACTCAGTTCAGTAGATTTTATTATTTTTTTATATGATGTAAGGACTTTTGAGGATGAATGAAAGAGTATTTTTTTTATTCCATTAGAACTTAACTTTCTTGAGTACAATTTCTTTACTGATAATATTTTTTAAGGCTATGTGAGTTCCAATATCGAGCAACTCTTTCCCTTGCGCATCTTTTATCTTATATGCACCCTCAGTGGTCTTTTCTATAACTTGGTAGAGGCCGTCCCAATTAGGTCTGGCCTTGCTTATTTTGGAGTTGCCTTTACCAATATCTTCCATTCTCAGTATGAGGTGTCCAACCTTAAATTATCTTAGTCGGATGTTTGTTGTGATACTCAGCAACTCTTTATTTCTGAGCTTCTGAGTCGATGGATGCTCATTCCCTTTTTTTTCTTCAAGCAAGTCTAGGCATATTCGAGCATTGAGATTATTGATATCCAAATCCAACTCTCCTGTTACTCAATAGCTTGATGATCTAATCTCTATAGGTATTACTGCATCCATTCCATATGTTAGCCTAAAGGGTGTTTCTCCTGTTGAACTTCTAGGTATTGTTCTGTATGCCCAGATGACATTGTTGAGTTCTTTAACCCAGTTTCCTTTCTTCTCATCTAACATCTTCTTCAACCCTTGCATAATGATTCAATTAGTGACTTTTGTCTACCCATTTGTCTGAGGATGAGCTACTAAGGTGAATCTAAGTTTGATGCCTAGATTTGAATAAAAAGTCTTGAACTTCTCATTGTCAAACTGCTTCCTATTATCTATGATCAAAGTATGAGATATGCCAAATTTGCAGATAACCTCTTTTAAAAAGAAGTGCTAGATCAGAGCTTCTGTAATGGTTAGGACAGCTTCCACCTCTACCCACTTGGTGAAGTGACCAATGGCTACAATTAGGAACTTTTTTTGAGATGTTGAAACTAGGAATGGGCCTAGGATATCCATTCCCTAGATAGCAAAGGGCCATGGACTTCCAATGGGATGCTGAGTGTTGGAAGGCTTCTGACTTGGGTGAGCAAATTGTTGGCACTTGGGCCATTTTTGAACAAGTTATAGTGCATCCCTGGACATATTCGGCCAGTAGTGTCCTTGTAGTAACGCCTTCTAGACTAATGAGCTTTGGGCTTCATGAGCCCTGCATATCCCTTCATGGATTTCTCTGAGCACGTAGTTACCTTCTTCTAGAAGACACATTTGGACCATGGGTGAGATAAAGATCTTTTGTAAAGTTCTCCGTTATACATAGAGTAATGTGCAGCTCTGAGTTTCAATTTTTGACCTTTAAGTTTATCATGGGGCAAGATTCCCTGATCTAGATACTGAATGATCAGTTTCATCCACTCTGCCACATCCTGAGTGTTCATTACTTCCACTCCTTCAATGCTCAGTTTGGTCAGTTCCTTGGTTAGCTCCAGTTCATTGAATACTTGGCTACCTTTTAATGTTGATTTTGCTAACATATCTACTTTTGTATTTTCACTCCTAGGAATTTGCAGTATTTCCCGTTGTCCCCCTTCCTGCTCAAGCTTTTTTAAGAGTTGCCTTGCCTTTTCTGCATACTTGATCATGCTTGGTTCTTTGACCTAGTATGTTCCTTTGACTTGATTAACCACTAGTTGAGAATCAGAGTAAACTTTAAGATGCTCAACTCAGACCTCTATGGCTAACTTAAGTCCTATAAGCAGTGCTTCATATTCAGCTGCGTTATTGGTGGCATTACACTTGATCTGGACTACATATTTAATTCTGACCTTGCTTGGTCCAGTTAGAACAATTTTTGCTCCCAATCTTTACACTCCAAATGCTCCATCTATGTACAATTTCCATTCCGAGTATAATAGAGAGATTGCATCCTCTACACTCACTTCTTAGATGAAGTCCACTAGTTCTTGAGCCTTTATTTATTAACGAGGCTCGTAGTTGATGTTAAATTCACCCAATTAAACTGACCATTGAATAAGATGTCCAGAAGTTTCAGGTCTCTAGAGAATTTTCCTTTAAGGAAAGTTAGTTTTAACAATGATTGAGTAAGCCTAAAAGTATTGTTTGAGCTTTTTGGATGTATGGATGACCATCATTGCAAGCTTGTCTAACTTAGGATATTGGATGTTTGAACCTCTGAGTATCTTGCTAACATAGTAAACTAGACTTTGTTGGCTTCCTTCCTCTCGAACTAATACTGAAGCAATTGATTCATGATCAATGAAGAGATACAAGTATAAGGTTTCGTCTAGAATTAGCCTGTTGAGCAATGGAGGTGATGATAGGAATTTCTTGATCTCTTCAAATGTTGCTTGACAGTCATTGTTCCACTCAAACTTCTTATTATTTTTTAAAGCTCAAAAGAGAGGTAGGCATTTCTTGGCGGAGCATGAGATGAATCTTCTGAGTGCTGTGATTCTGCCACTAAGTTTATGAAGCTCATTCAATGTCTTTGGGGCTTTCATATTTAGAATGGCTTCCATTTTCTTTAGGTTTGCCTCTATCCCCCTGTGTGAGATCATAAAGCCTAAGAAATTTCTAGCTTTTACTCCAAACATGCACTTGTCCGAATTTAGCTTCATTCGGCAATGGTCAAGTATATCGAGGATTTGCTCAAGATCTTTGACATGTTGCTCTAATGTTTAGCTTTTGATGATGATGTCATCCACATATACTTCCACATTCTTCCCAATTTGATCTTGCAACACATGGTTCATTAGCCTTTGATAAGTTGCTCCAGCATTCTTCATCTTTGGGGCATGCCTTGTTGAGGTCCGTGTAATCAACACACATTATGTGCTTCCCATTAGCTTTTTTAACCAGTAATACCTTGGCTACCCATTCTGGGTGTCTAACTTCCCTGATAGATCCAGCATCTAATAGCTTCTTTATTTCCTCAACAATCACCTTCTGTCTCTTATATGTGAACTTTCCCTTCTTCTAGATTACAGGTTTTATTCCTGGGTTGATCTACTCCCACAATCTCGGATGCTTTTGAGGCAAAGTTGCTTGAGTGCTTGCTGAGAACTTCACTTATTCTCTTGTTGATATCTTTATCAAGTTTGTCACCAATTCTAACTGTCTTGCCTTCAGCTATCTATAAGGCTTGGACTTGGTCAACTAGCTCTAGGTTGGCTCCTTATTTCTCTGTCTTTAACGATTTTAAAGGGAATGCTTCCATCTAAAGTTTGATAACCATTTGATAACACTGCTTAGCCATAGACTGATCTTCGAGGATTATTAACACTCGATCTTCCAGGGGAATCTTCATTATCAGCCACTTAATGCTCATGGTTCCATCAATCTCGTATATAATGGGCCTTTCAATGACACCATTGTAAGTGAGGGAAGATCTACTATATTGAATAGATATCTAACTGCCTTGATATCTGTGGTTTCTCGGTCTCTGAATTACACCATTAATTCTGCCACCCCTATTGGTTGGGTTGTTCCTCCACAAAAGCTAGTGATGGGATTTTTTATGATTTTAAGATCAATGAGTGAGCCTCCCATTACCTTGTAGCCATTCAAAGAAATTACATTAATAGCGCTCCTATCATCAACCAAAAGCCGTATTACCAGATAATTCTGGATATATGTGCTTATGATCAGGGTGTCATTATGAGGATGCCGAGCATGTTTCCCATCTTTAGGTCTGAAAGTAATGGTAGCCTTTTGCTTAGATGCCCGACACTCTTCCTTCTAAGGCCTCTTCAATTTCTTCTTAGTTGGTGTCTCTCCTCTAATGATCATGTTAATAACTCCAACTACTTCATTACAAGCTTTCTTTGGATCTGGTTTTTCTCCATTTTGATCACTTGAATCCCGGTCTCTTGTGAATCTTCCTAGCCTTCCATTCTTAATTAATTATTTAATCACCCATCTGAGATCTCAGCACGTGTTTATCTCATGCCTGAAATCTCGATGGAACTGATAATAGTACATCCTATCTGGCACTCCTCTTTTAGGTGGACTCAACTTTCTGGCTGGAGTTATGCCTACTCCATTCTGTCTAATACACATGAGAATCTCTAATCTTGAGGCATTCAGAGGTGTATATCTTTCAGTTTCCCTTTTGAATCCCTCTATTGGGTTTCTATAGTTATTGCTAGGAGCTGCGAACCTCCTCAAATCAATTCTTTCATTCTTCTTGTAAGGTGGCTTCTCATCATCCCGATGCAACCTTCTGTCATCATCCATTTTGATCAACATTGTAGCCATGGACATGACCTCGGAGAAGGTGTATGTCTCCTTTGTCAAGATTTTATCTTTGAGTTTCCCCAACTGAGTTCTATTCTTTATAGCCTCTATAGCTACTTCATCACCTATGTTCTTGATCTGTACAGCTACTTTATTGAACCTATCCAGGTAGCTCCTTAATGACTCATTGACTTCCTGTCTACACATCTGGAGATTATGTTTATTCTTAGCAGGAGGAACATTGGTGATAAACTAATTTTTGAAGTTCTCAACCAATTCCTTAAAGATGAAATAAAGTTCTTTGGGAGCTTATGAAACCACCTCTGAGCAGTTTTGGTGAGTGTGCTGAGAAAAACTCAGCATAAGATTTTATCATTCACGTTCTAGAGCATCATCTTTATTTGGAATGATGATACATGATTGATCGGATCTCCAGTGCTATCATATTGCTCTAATTAAGGCAGTTTGAACTTAGATGGAATCTCTGTTTTATTAATTCTGCTCACAAAGGGCGTTGTGCCTTCCAGGACACACTCATCCTCCTTCCTTGGTCCAGTTCGAGCCTTCTGGATTACTTGTTCAACCTTTTGAGCTATCTGTGAATCATCTAAAGTTGGGCGACTCTTGCTAGATTCCCCTTCTGGATCCTTCCGAGCTTCTTTGCTCCTATCGTGTATGCTCTGAGTTGCTACTTGGTGTATAATCAAATTATTCCCTGGATTAGCTATTCTGGGATTGTTGTCTTGAATGAAGGCATTAAGCTATTGTTGCATCAGGATCATCTGGGCATCAGGATCTTGATCTTGGGAGCATTTTCTAGGAGCTTCAGTAGCTTTCACTTAGATCGGGTTTATAGCCAAATTCTCACCAGCACTTGATGGGGGATTAAATTGGACCTCCAAATCCTCAAGCTCTTGGGTCAAGTCTGTGACCTCCTGTTCTCGCTTCTGAGTCTCTACTTGCTCATCATCTGAAAGGTCTAGTCCATCTGCAAAAGTGAAATAATTAGCTATCTACAAAATGAAATGAAAAGAAAAGTCAAAAGATACTTTTAGAAGCTTAGAACTTACCAGCTACACTCCTATCTTTGGGATAGACACTCGGAATGTATTGTGAGAGCAATTATCAGCAGATGTACCCTTAGTTACGCTCTCCTCATGCAACTGGTGCACCAGATGCCTATCCTCTTCAGGTAACTTCAGAAGACGCTTTACTTTGTGTCATTCGTCCACCCGCATGCGCCAGATATCGATAAAGTCAAAAAGATGCTTAATATCAAAAAATTTATGCCTCCAATACTTCTGTAAGTCTGGAAGTTTGACAAAAATATTATTATTTGGAGTAGCCGATAGTGAGAAGGTCAATTCTCCCTTTTTCTTATTCAAACCATACATGAACCGAAACATCTCTAAGTCTGGCTCCCTATTTTCTTTGTGTACAAGTTCTATATACCCTATTAGAATCCTAAAACTATTGGGATGAAGTTACCCAGGAGCTATGTTAAACCAGTTAAAAAAAGACTTCACAAAAGGGTCCATAAGAAACCGTAAACCACTTCTTAATTAGTCCGCATAAACGACCATTTTCACCATATCTGAAAAGGGTTCATGAGCCCTAAAACTTTTCCCTACAGGATGCAACAAAAAATCCTTAGGAATGCTATATCTCCATCTATACCATTTCAACATGCTCTTATCCACCTTAGACTCAAACAAATCAGATTTTACTTATTCTCGAGGATCCATGATACTTAAAGAAAGAAAATAGAGAAGAAAAAAATGGAAAGAAAAGCTTTCACCTGGGTTGGCAAGGCAAATGCAGAGAATGCTAGCGCAGAAAGAGTTGAAGGCAGAAGAGTAGAAAGAAAATTGAAAGTAGCAGAAACCTAACACAACAATTACAGTAAGAAGCAAAAATGCAAATGAAGGAGAAGGCATGGGTTTTTAAAGCAAACATATTAGTATATAATCATACAAATTATATAAAAAAATAGTATTTGCCCCTAAAATTACTCTTTTACTTCTGTTAAAATTTTATTATTATTCTATTATGATTTAGTGATGACTCTACCACACTTTTGATTCTTATTCTACCCAAATGAGTGCACATGCAACTTCTTCTATTTTATCAACTCTTGGTATCGAGTATGTAACCATTCGGTCTGCAAGGCAGCAGGAAAATAGGAGTGGCACCAACCGTTGGTTGATGTGCCCATCACAACAGGCCTAGTTAGGATTCAAAATTGTCAGTTTTGGTTCATGAACCGATAGTTCACAACTCTATCATAGGTGGAATTAGACCGAAATTGAACTTAAAGTCGATTCAAAGCGAGTTCGAAATTGGCCAATTTTGATTCGAGTTTCAGTTTTGGCCTCAATTCGATCTGATTCAATTTTTTAATAATATATTAAATAAATTAAATTAAATAAATTTAAAAGACAAATAAATTACATTAAAGTTAAAATAAAAAAATATGACATTTTAAAAGATTTGATTTTTTTACTTAAAATTAAATATAAAAAATAAGAAATTATAATTCATTTAAGTTGAGATAAAAAAAAATTCAAAGAGATTGAATTAAAAGTAAAATTAAAACAAATATATTAAATTAGTTTACCATTTATATATATGGTTAAAATTAAAACAAATTAAAAATTTTGAATTCATAAATTAAATTAGAAAAATAAAATTAAAAAAATGAAAGCATTTGAACTTAATTTTCTTACTAAAAATTAAGTTGCCTATGTATTCTCTTGCGGTTTAAAAGAATCAAAACCTACATAGTTTTCTTAACCTTTTATAAGAAAAATTATTGACCCCCTTTACCAATCATCAATGCATGTTTGTGCCTCTAATGATTTCGGAGCCATTAAGGATTGAATCTCATCCAAAATACTTCCTCTCGCACTAAATGTTTGTTCAACGACTACCGTTGAAATTGAACTTGAAAAAATTTATTTAACAATTTATGAAAAGATTGGAAATGTATTTTGGTGTCATCTCCACCATTCAAGCATGGGAAAATCTTTATTAGATCTGCTACCACCAAGCTCAAAGACAGTTGTTGAATAAATGTCAACTTCGGGAGATGAACCGAATCATCCTCGAGGTCTTTTTTTGTCTTTACAATAAGACATAATCACCCATACTAATTTTTATTTGTTCATCTTGAACTTGATTAGTAGTTTAAGAAGAAGAAATAGAACTAGAAGATGACGTACAAGTAGAAATTGAAATATTAACATAATATTTATATTCATTAAATTCTTCTAACATTATTGATTATTGAATCAATATCAATATCATTATCTTCAATAAGACCTAAAACATCCATAATATATGCTTATATAATCAATTAATCATTTATCCCCTCTAATTTAATTCTAGGATCAAAAACACGTGCAACAGAATTAATTAATGGAATACATTTAAAATAATTTAACCATTTTATTTTCATTATTAAAATTAATTCTTTTAAAACAATATCATTTTCATGTTCTTGTAATGCACTAATAATATCAATACATTCAATTAATAATAAATGAGATATAGGATAATAAACACCACTTAAAATATATGTTATATTATTAACAACTTTTAAAATATCTAAAACTTTTATGCAAACCTCCCAATTTTGTGGATATAAAGAAGTTGTAACACATTATTGGAAATAAATGTGTACGATAAATCTCTATATTTATATAACTCGTTTAATAATTCATAAGTTGAATTCCTACGAGTCGGAACATCTTTTAGAAATTTTTTTGGCCTTTTATCATTTTCAATACAAAATTTTCTCCAAGATTTCGTAACTTGTGGATGTGTCCAAAATATAAAATTGCTTTAACAAGTAATTTGCGCATGAAATTTTAAGGCAAACTTAATTTATTTTCCTTAAATAAGAGCCCATTATGCCTATAAAACTTACCAAATGCACCTTTCTCACATGCATTAAACTCATTGCCAAAATCTTGATCATTCGTATACAACTCTTTAACACGCTCAAAAACCAAGTAATTTAACATATAAAGTAGAAAGAAGTGTGTACCTTCAAGATAATGCATCAACCACTATGTTATCTTTACCTTGTTTATACTTAATGACATATGGAAAGGACTCTATGAATTCACTCCAACTTGTATTGCTTTTATTAAGCTTATTTTGTCCCTTCAAATGCTTCAAGCTTTCATAATCAGTGTGAATCACAAACTCTTTAGACAAAAGATAGTGTTCCTATATTTCCAATGCCCAAACAAATGCACATCTCCTTGTCATATGTTGGGTAATTTAGAGTTGCCCCCATTAAGCGTTTCACTAAAATAAGCAATAGGTAAAATAACTTGGGATTATCAATCTCTTCCTTAGAGATTGAGATGAGTCAATGGCCTGCAAAAGGAACCACAAGCGTCAATCACTTTCCATGTATTTTTCAGGTGGAAAGAAGAATCCCTCTAAAATTTACTCTTTGTGCTACTGTCAAGAATGAAAGGAGGCCAATGACTAAGGAAAAGAACAGCCCCAGCGAAATAGAACTACGAGTCAACATAGGGTGAAGAGATTCGCCTTCTTTCTTGCATTAAAATAGCTCCAATGCCAACTCAATAAGCATTACATTCAATCTCAAATGTTTTATCAAAGTTAGGTAAAGCAAGCAAAGTGCATTAAATAACTTAGATTTAAGTACATTAAATGCCTTTTCTTGTTCATTACCCTACTTAAAACCTACATTCTTTTTAATTACTTCTATGAGTGGTGCGGCTAAGCTAGAAAAATCCTTAATAAATCTTCTATAAAAACTAGCTAAGCCATGAAAAGATCTAACATCCCCAACATTCTTAAGTGTAGGCCATGATTTAATAGCCTTAACCTTTTTACTATCTACCTCAATACCATTGAAACGAACAACAAAACCTTAAAAACATAACCTAAGGTGTATAAAAATTACTCTTAGCAAGGTTAGCATACAATTTTTCTTTGCATAAAATTTTAAAAACTTATTGTACATACATGATATGTTCATCTAACAACTTACTATACACAAGAATATCATTAAAATACATTACCACAAACTTACCTATAAAATCACACAAAATATGGTTCTAAATATATAAAAGTACTAGGTGCATAAGTTAAATCAAAAGGCATAACTAACTATTCGTATAAACTATATTTAGTTTTAAAGACAATTTTCCATTCATACCCTACTTTCATTCTAATGTAATGATTACCATATTTCAAATCAATTTTAAAGAATATAGAAGAACTACGCAATTCATCTAATATATCATCTAAATGAGAAATAGGGTGGTGATACCTAATCATAATTTTATTTACAGCGCGACATTCAATGCACATTCGCTAAGAAACATCCTTTTTAGGCACCAATAGAATAGGAATAATGCATGGATTCATACTTTCTCTAATTAATCCCTTGAATAATAACTCCCTCAACTTGACATTATAGCTTCTTCATTTCTTCAAGATTACTCCTATAAACTAGTCTATTAGGCATTAGCGTACCACGAATGAAATCATTTTAATGTTTAATCCCTCTTAATGGAGGCAAACCCTTAGACATCTCTTCAGAGAATAAATCTACATATTCTTGTATGAGAATTTGAAAAGAACTGTGCAAATAAGAAAGGTTAGGGTTTGTAGACAAATAGGCACCTTTATATAAAAGTATAATTAAAGGCCGCCTTGTTAAGAAACCTTTCACACCTCACCCTTTCTAGCTTTAAAATTGCCTTTTGCCTCTTTTCTTTCCACTCTTTGTGCACATAACTCTCCTTTTGCATGCACATTACACTCATTCTTGTAATACATCCCTTATTATGTGCCTTTTTCTTTTTCATGTGCACTCTCACACTCACTTAAAAAATTTTGGCCTTCGAGTACTTATTTGGATTCAAAGGAATAAAAGTAATAGGCTTATTGTTTATAATAAAAGAGTATTTGTTAGTGAAACCATCATGCTTAGCTCACCTATCATATTGCCATTGGCATCCTAATAGTATGTGACTAGCATTTATGGAAACTACATCACATAATACTTAATCATGATATCACCCTATTCAAATGCTATCAATGCTTACCTAGTTAACTTAATATCCCCACAATCATACAACAATTACAACCAATCAGATATCAGATATTTAGTCATTTTAAGCCTAACTTAACAACTAAATTGGCACTAGCAATTGTCATACATCAAATTTTGATTGTCCCTAAAAAGGCCCAATGATGAAAACATCTCTCCAAATATGACAAGTGTCCGTTCATTCGTACAGCCTCTGAAGCATGCCGAGAATCTGAAAAGCCTAAACCAGACAAAATCAACCTCTGAATCATTAAGTCATACCTCAATTTTATGAATTATGAATTATCAGAATGATAAGTAGCTTATTTTGCACAACCGTAGCTCAAAATACACAACTCATCAGACCGGTGTTCATCTCGTGAGACTGGAGTTCAACTTCATGAAAACAGAATCTGATTTTGACAAAACAGACACTGAAAACATGTCTGAAAGGTCCAAAAACCCCTAAAATAGCGTAAATGGAGCTCGGGAAGGCCGGTTGATGCATGCAAGAGCGCATGATCACACGGCTGAATGAGTGATGGCGCGCAAGAGCACGTAATCATGTGGCTGAACGCATGGTCACGCTCCCCAGGCCCGTGATCACACATTCCAGGGGCATGATCATGATCATTTTCCCTACTTTTTATGCATTTTTAGGTACATTTCCCTATAAATAGAGGTCTCTACCTCCCATTTTAAGAAGGATAGAGCCAAGGAAGAGAGGGCTAGAGCCTAGGAAACACCGACAAGAGCTAAAAAGAAAAAAAAAGAGGCATGAGCCAAAAGCTTACACACACTGAAAGATTGTCGAATTGAAGGCTTAGGAGTCCCAATTCACACACTTTTAGCCCACTTTCTACATTTTTCATTGGATTTTTAGACCACTTTTGCACCAAACCTACCCTATCTTTGTCAAAGCACACTTCAAAGGTATACGAATTTGCATTACACACTTTATTTTCAACCTCTCGATGAGGAAAGCTTGAAAATCTCTTGAAGCTAAAGCTTTAAAAACTCAAAAAAAAAATAAGCTCAATCGAATCTGAGGACCAAATAATCATTTTTACATATTTATTTTATTCTCTTGCATTTTATTTTATTACCGCTAGCCATTGAGAAATTGTTGTGATTGTGTGATGAGACTGGCAAATTGCATTCTGATTGAATAATCTCAACTTTGTCTCATAATAAATCATCATTTTGCATCAATATGCATTCAATAAACACGAAAGCTCCTTATCTAAGCTAGAGCTTTGATATCATGGTCCAATGATGCAATCATTATCATTTATTATTTACCTCACCATTTAGAAATGTTTTACAATAATTCTTGCAAGAGCTTAAACTACGTGCATCTGTTTAATAATTCATGATGCATCAATCATCTTTATTATGCTTACATGCTATCTAGTGGATGAACAGATAGAATCGCACATAGTTATGTTAACCTTTGTTTGGCAGGTGTATTTTAGATTAGGACTAGATTTACATTTCTGCACTTTTTTCTCTTTCGTATGTATTTACTAGGAAAGCCTTGTAACTAATTATGTTGAATGTCTCATACTTTCCGTTATTATCAATGTGCTTATGTGAATGCATATATATCAACTGTCATTACCGAAACTAGAGTGTTGAGGTAGCCATATATTGAGTATTAAAATGAGAAATAGTCAAAAACTAGATGAGATCTCCCAGACTTAGAATCTCTACTGGGCACAATACTCGTTGAGTCACATGATGTCGTCCCTTTCATCTTTTCTTGGTTTTCTATAAACCAAGTGGTGACTCCAAACATAAAGCATCTCGTATACCCTCGAGACCAATCATTTTTCCATGTCCCATAAATGGAACGGATGTCCTATTTGATAAAGTTGCCATGTACCTCAGAATCACTCCATTTAAACAAAAATGCAAAGGTTACTCATAGTGGCTACTCCATTTGGGACTCTAGTTAGAGAGATCAATTCGAAAATGACTATTTCTCAATACTTAATACTCAATCATGTGGAGCCCTTCACCACTGCATTTGCACTACACAATCACACATGCACCCTTAGTCCCTACCAGCCGACAATGACGGAAAGTGATCCACTATGGTTCCACGCGAGTCATAGGGTGACCGATTCGAATTTGTCACCTTTAGCCTTTACTCGTGGTTTCGCCAGACTCATCTTACCAGAGTCTATGACCCAAGTCCTTAAGGGGGGCGACCTTAGTTATCAAAAGAATTCTAGACTCACTGACCGGAGTCCATAACCCTTGTCATAGGGGGGCATCCTCACTAAAGGAGCCCTTAGCCTCATACCCTCAACTCAGCCCATGTAAATAAACCAATAGAAATCTCCACTAGGATCCACCAAGCTTTATATGCTAAGCCCTGATGCTGTCCATTTGACCTAACATTCACAAATAATATGACGCTTTTAGTGTCTATCACCGATTGACGTCATTACGTCCGTTCTCAAAGACTGCTCACACTTAGACTGTGTGATCTTTTTTTACCTTGCATAAGCCTGATGTGCAAGGAATGATAAGAATCATTCACCTCAATATGAATAGCCTATGAGAATTGGCAAATAGTGACGCCTTTAAATGACGGAACCTACAAGCATTGTCCATTTGTCCTTATCATATCAAATAGATGGGGCAGGAATTAGACTAGATTACAGACATTTATGTTGAAAGGATCAAATCGTAAACTCTCAAACAATACTTTCATGAATCTTGGTAAACGTATCGAATATTGATATGGCGACAGGGAACTGGACCCCTTTTGTTGACTATAACCCCTCCACACGCGGGCATGTAAGGACTATAGACGCCATTTGTGACCCAATGACTGATCCTTACATTGACATTATACGCCTACCTCAAGTGCATTTGAGCATCGTTCCTTGGTTTACCTCTTGATTCTCATCAATACAAATCGATATAGCCTAGTCTGAGAGCAAAACCATAGTCCCCTGCTGACTATCGGGTCGAAACCCACCTAGGAAAGAGATTCAATGATCTTGTGGAGAGATAAGGTTGGAAGCAAGAGCTTGCTTATGATTGGTTTACTCCTTGTGCAGGAAAAGCTAACAATCTCTTACATAATCATGCATACATAACATACATATAGATAGCATATACTGACCATGTCTTTTTGCAGCCATCTACATCCATCTTAATAAGACTATGCATAAGCACGTCATGCATACATGCTAATCATATTCTTTATAGGCACATCTCATGCATGCATCATTCATCGTTTGTTTATTCTATCTCACTAATGTGCAGCAAACAAGATCTCAACTTGGTTGATTCAGAAGACACTTCATGTTAATAATTCGAGGATAAACTGAAAGAATGGATTCAAAAATTGCTTACTGATGGCACCATAGCAGAAATCCTCCAAGCCCAAATCAAGCCACCAACGTTCAAACCAGAAACTCCCAAGAGGAAATTCATGCTAGTACTCCTATAAACGAAGCATTTGCATCTGTCCACCTGTGAGCAGGCGGAGGAAATGGTGTCCTTCATACTCCTATACGGATTGAAGATGATGATGAGTATTATTGTGCCTTTAAAACACCATATCAACAGGCTGCTAAAATTGCTAACTTGACCAAACCTGAATCAGTAGGAGAGGTCAAACTACTAGCCAACAGGATGGCTCAACTGGAATTTGCCTTCAAGGATAAAGGGTATCGTGAATCTAAAAGCTTCACTGATTTAGCTCTATTCAAAGATGAACCGCTTCCTAATGATTTCAAATTGCCAAACTTTGCCAAGTTTGATGGAATGGGGATCCGAGGGTCAATTTAAGGCAATACGCCACTTTTATGGCTGCTACTAAGCTTACAGAATCACAGATTGTCCGATTCTTTTTCACATCACTAGAAGAGGGACCAAGAGCATGGTTTTTTAACCTTAAGGATAAAATCAAGAGTGACTAGTTACTGCTAACTCTAAAATTGATCAAGCAGTATGAATACAATACTCAATTGGATATAACCGATAGAGATTTAGAAACTATAAAACAGACATCTTGTGAATCTTTCTCTGATTATGTTGTAAGATGGAGAGCTAAAGCTATCAAAATCAGAAACCGTCCTCAAGAGGATGAGTAGATAGAGTTGATAATCAAGGGATCACTTCCCCATTTTAGGAAACATATGATCTTTGTCCACTATCCTCATTTCAGAGCACTTCATCAAGCTGGAATCAGAATTGAAGATGAGGAAACCCAACAACCCAGAAACACTTTCTGTCGAAACACTCAAACCAACACCTAAAACCAAAACACCTTCACCCGAACCCCGAGATAAACCAAGTTCAACCAAACACTTTCAATCCACTATCTATCAATGTCATCAACAAACCACCTAGAAGATTTTCCAACTTCAACCTCCCATTATCCAAGGTCTTTCAAAGACTCCAGCAAAAGAACCTCTTATAACCAAGAGAACACAAATCACTACCGAATCCTCTACCTCCTCAAATTGACTAGAACCTATTTTTTCACTTCCACCAAATGCCCGGCCATGCCACTGACACTTGCAGAACTCTTAAAAATGCAATCCAAGACCTCATCAACTTAGGAAAAATTGATGATCCTGAAAGACAACCCAATGTAAAAACCAACCCCCTTCAGAATTACCAAGCCATGCCTCCACCAACAATCAACACAATCTCATCCGGCCTGCCCGAAACCTTTACTGAATAATTAATCAAAGCCATTCAGGAAACTCTTGAAGAATAAGAAGCCAGAGCAAAAAAAGAATTCTTAAAGATCTCAGAAGATGAACTCCTAAGTCTGATTCTTGATCGTTATGACTTTAGTGGGGATGAATAGGACCCTTCCAAATTTAAATATATTTCAATGCCCAGAGCATTCTCTCCTCACTTGATGAGGCAAAGGAGAGCTAGAGATGTAGCCTTTCCTATGAATGGCGAAGTGATTAACTGCCCTTATCCATATGAAGCAGACGAAAGCCTCGAAGTTGAGCAAGAAAAACCCAAAGTGTGGGACCTACTTGGCCAACCATCTGAAAAATTTGGCAACAAAGTCAAGTACAATGCACCCTCCATAACTCATGTCCTTTTAGAGGAAATAGTAAGAAGACAGAATGATTGCGACTATCCAGTCTCCAAACCTACAAGTCATGGGAATTAACATCTGGTATAACTCTGATGAAGAAGTTAAAAAAGGCACAGATACCCGATGACTCTGAGATCATTTTTTGGAACAAGGGAAATAATGTAAAAGTAACTAATCAAGAGATACCACATAGCAAGAAGTAGATAGCTCAAAGCCTCTACCCTTAGTTAGTCATGTAACTCGCAGCGAAAGAGTCTACTAAGCTCCTAAAAAGGAAAAGGATGTCTCCAAGGGGAAAGAAATGTCAAGTGATATGGCTCCGACCAAGGAAGAAGATGATCAGGTTCTTAAGCAGCTTAAGAAAACTTAGGCACAAGCCAGTATTTAGGATTTGGGCATGGCCTCTACGAAGCATAGAGATGCACTAGTCAGGGCTCTTGATGATGCAAAGATCACCACCGACACTTCACCTTATGATATGATAGCTTCTTTAATGAAAGCTCATGCTAATGCAATCACCTTCTCAGATGAAGATCTGCCCTCTAAAGGAAGGGTCCATAATCGTCCTCTGTTCATACAGGCAATAGCTAGATCTAAGAAGACCTTATGTGTTCTAGTGGATGATGGATCTGCCATCAATGTTTGCCCCCTGAGGCTATTACACAAATTCGGAATGAATGTTGAAGATCTAGAGGAATCTAACATGATTATTTGAGCCTATGATGACTTTAAAAAGCCAGTCATAAGGACTTTTAAAGCAGTAGTCACTCCGGGAGATATCGAATTAGTAGCAGAATTCACTGTTCTAGAAATCCCTCCAACCTTTGCCCTACTATTGGGGAGGCCCTGGTTCCATCCATTAGGAGGCATACCTTCCACCATACACTAGAAGATCAAATTTCCACTCAAAGATAAAGTTGTCACCATTCTGGCTGAAACCAATATCATTACTTGCTTAAACAAAGTGCCACTAGGCTTCTAGATCTATGTAATCTATGAAGATTGGGTTGACCTAAAGGTTGCTACAATGATGAAAAAGATGCAATACTTGCCCGAAACTGGATTGGGTGGAAGGTATACTGAAGTCATAAAATTCCCTGACTTTTTAGGACAAACCAGCAGATATGGATTGGAGTATGATCCTAAGAAGGACACTGGAACTAAGAAGTTCACCTCTTTTATTCCAAAAGGCTCAACTGAGGTCTACCAGGGACAGATAGAGAAGTGGGAAAAGGAAGGGATTGAGAAACCTGGCTTTGAAATCTTCAAAGATATTATTAACTCTGCGAAGGGAAAATGCCCACCAAAAGATATCACTGAGACTGACGTTTGTAAGCTGATGAAGAATCTAAGACTAGAATCCAAGACTGAGACCCTCAACTGTGAGGAAGTTGCTGCCATCCTTGAATCAAGCATTGATGACATTCTATTTGAAGATACTAGAGCTGATCTCTGTACCTTTCCTTTATTTGAAACTGATGGTGTAATGAACTCTAAAGTTAATGCAATGAAATCAAATTTTGCTTACTTGTTTAATGTTCTTTTTTATGGTAGTGTGCATTGTATTGATCAAAATACTTGCATATTTGACATTCATTCCATATGCACTAAACCATTTAACATTGGCATAGAAAATGAACCATGCATTTTGCATATTTTGAAAGATGTTACCCCTGAAGAGAGGAAAAAAATTGAAAAAATTAATAAAATATTCAAAAGTATTTGCTTGGACATATGAAGACATGCCCGGCATCGACAGAGACATCGCTCAACACTACATTCCCACCAAAGAAGGGTGTAAACCAGTAAAACAAAAGCTGAGAAGACTCAGACCAAAATGGGCCCAATTGGTAAAAGAAGACATCAAAAAGAAAATCAAGGCTAAGTTCCTAGAGGTGGTAGACTATCTAGAGTGGTTAGCAAACATTGTGCCAGTGCTAAATAAAGACGGAAGGGTTAGAATTTATGTTGACTACAGAGATCTAAACAAAGCATGCCTAAAAGATGAACTCCCTTTGCCTCACATAGATGTGTTGATAGAAAACGCTGCCTCCTGCGCAATGTATTCCTTTATGGATGAATTTTCTAGATATAATCAGATTTTGATGGCCATCATCGATATAGCAAAGACATCCTTTATTATAGAATAGGGTACCTACTGTTACAAGGTAATGCCCTTTGGCCTGAAAAAAGCAAGTGCAACTTACCAGAGAATGGCAACAGTTATGTTTCATGACATGATACACAAAGAAGTCGAAGTGTACATAGATGACATGATTGTTAAGTCAGAAACTAGAAAAGGGCACCCAACTGCTCTCGAGAAATTTCTTAAAAGGGTTGGAAAGTACAGCGTCGGGCTTAATCCCAAGAAGTGCATATTCAGGGTAACTTCAGGCAAGATGTTGGGGTACATTATTAGCCATAATGGAATCAAAGTGGATCCAATTAAAGCAAAAGCAATCAGGGAAATGTCAGTGCCAAAAATAGATAAAGAAATCAGAGGGTTTCTAGGGAAGCTACAGTTCATAGGCAGGTTCATCGCCAAGTTAACAGTAGTTTGCGAGCCCATTTTCAAGCTACTAAAAAAAGATCAGCCAGTCGTATGGAATAAACAATGTCAGTTAGTATTTGACAAAATCAGGAACTACCTAGCTAATCCACCAGTTCTAAAACCACCCAAATCTAGGCTGCCATTAACCTTTTACCTAGCCATTTAAGGGAATGCAATTGATGCAATGCCAGCCTAAGAGGGAGAAGGAAAAGCATAACATGAAATCTACTACCTGAGCAAGAAAATGTTGCCTTATGTGGAAAAGTAAAGTCAGGTTGAACAGATATGCCTAGCAATGGTATAGGCAATGAAGAAGCTCAGACACTACTTTTAATCATACAAGATCCAAGCTGTGTCCAAAATTGATCCTATAAAGCATCTCTATGAAGCTCCATCCCTAGTGGGAAAACTCGTCAAGTGTCTTATTCTACTCACAAAATTTGATGTGCAGTATCAGACTAAGAAGAAAGTGAAAGGGAGAGTTGTCGCTGAATTCCTAGCCGTCAACCAGATTCAAGATTTAGAAGAAATTTAACTAGACTTCCCGGATGACCTCAACATGGCCATCAAGGTGCAGGGATGGTGAATGTACTTCGATGGAGCAGTCAATCAATTCAGAGAGGGAGTCGGGATCATACTCATAATACCATAAGGTAAAGTGGTGCCAATTACTAAGAAGCTAGCATTCAGAGTTACGAATAATGAGGCAGAATATGAAGCATGTGCACTTAGCATGGAAGCTTTAATAGCTCTAAGAGTGACAAAAGTTGAAATATTTGGGGATTCCATGTTGGTAATCAATCAGACAATAAACGAATAGGAACTACAAGAACAACACTTGAGGCCATATCTGAGCCACCTAAAGCAGCTCGCCTTATCTTCCAAAAATGCAAATTCATCCATCTCCCTAGAAACCATAACCAAATGGCTGATGCACTCGCTTCCTTAGCATCAGTATGGGAAGGACCGGCCAAAATGCCCATAAAGCCTTTAATCCTACTTAAATCAGAGCAACCTAGCCATAAATGCCTCAGAATAGTAGAAACAAAAGTAGACAACAAATCCTGGTTCTATAATATACAGCAATACCTCACAAAGAGAATTTACCCTAAGAAGGCAGTTGAAAGAGACAAGGCAGTCATCCGACAACTAGCATTGAAATTCACATCACACTAGGGTGTATTATACAAAAGAACTTTAGATGGGATATAACTCAAATGTCTAGATGAGACAGAAGCTGCTAGAGCAATGGAAGAAGTACACGAGGGTGGGTGTTTATGGTCCGCACATGAATGGCGCTACTCTAGCTAAGAAGTTAATGAGACAAGGGTTCTTTTGGATGATGATAATGGAAGATTGCATCGGATTCGTAAGAAGGTGCCACAAGTGCCAAATTCATAGGGACATCAACCATCTTCCCCCAACAGAGTTGCACTCTATCTCTTCTCTGTGGCCCTTCTCAGCATGGGGGTTAGACATAATCAGAGAAATCCACTGATAGTCTTGAACGGACATAGGTTTATCCTAGTCATAATTGACTACTTCATAAAGTGGGTCGAAGTAGAATCATACGCAAAACTAAGGGCAAAACAAGTGGCAAAGTTCATTAGAAAGAACCTATTCTGTCGATATGGGATTCCTCATCATATAATTTCAGATAACGGTGTTCAGTTCCAAGGGGAAGTGAAGGAATTACTAAGCAGTTATAAGGTGGAACATCACAAATCCTCACCTTACCGACCACAAGCAAAATGACTCAAACTTACTATGATTGGGCAGATAGACTACCATATGCATTGTGGGGATACAGAGCAACAATTAGAGCTTGAACAGGAGCCACTCCTTTCTCACTAGTATACGGATCTGAAGCAGTACTCCCAGTGGAAATGGAAATCAAATCATTGTAAATAGCAATTGAATCTGAACTACTCAAAGAACAATGGGCTCAACAAAGGCATGATAGCCTCAATACTCTAGACAGTCAGAGACTCAAAGCACTGTATCATACGTAACAATATCAAGCTCGACTGGCTAGAGCCTTTAACAAAAAAGTCAAACACAAGAGTGTGAAACCAGGAGACTGGGTGCTAAAGCAAGCCAAATAGAATGTCTCAGACGCAAGAGGGGAGTTCAGGCCAAATTCAGAAGGCCCATATCTGGTTAAAACCATCCAATCAAAAGGAGTTGTCAAGCTGATGGATTCTAAAGGAAATGAGTTCTCTGAGCCTACCACCACAAACCGTTTGAAGAAGTACTATGTCTAGAGAAAATAAAAAAAAAAGACCCTACTGAATTGAAAACCAAAAAAAGGCAGCTCGGGCAAAAATTAGGGGAAACCGAGAGAAAATACTTAGTTAGAAAACCTAAAGAGGCTGACTAAGGACAGGGGTACCGTCAATTCGAAATCTACATAAATGCAACTGTGCTTTTCTTAAATGTATTCAGTAAATATGTGAATGCTTGTCAAATCATGTAAGTACATTTGAGGAAATACAATACATCATTATCATCTAAATCTGTCAAGCATGCTAAGTACGATTTGTATATTTTCATTACATGCTTTGCAGTTCTTACCTGTTTTATTATTTCTTCTCCATATTGTCAGCCACTATCATCGAACCTTGAAAAAAAAAGCCTAGGTAGGTGCGAAGAGCTCTAAAAAGAGACGCCCTAGGCAAAAGAGGGAAAAAGAAAAAAATACTCAGATAGGCCCGAAGAGCTCTGAAAAGAGACGCCCTATGCAAAAGAGGGAAAAATAAAACAAAAAGGTAGACAAAATCAGAATAATCAGACAGAATTATTACAGTGACAAATGTTATAAACAGGAACATACAAGACAGTCAATCCAGAGTACAATAACAGCAGCCATCAGTATAGAATATAACATGCGAGATAAATTCCCAAATACAATACCCTGAGTCCATAACTTTGGGAAAATAATACAACACCAGACAGCCTAGCCAAAAGCCTATACCTAAGCCCCCTAACAACTATATCTACCATGGTACCATCAAGAACAGCAGCTAAATCCACTCAAGCATCCACGTCATCCGAGCTGGGTTCCGCATCCTCTGCATCCATCTCAAAAGTCGTCAGTCGCACATGCAGCTGATCGATCTGCTCATGATACAACGCTCATTCCCTCTTGCACTCACGACTAGCATGAATATACTCACTCTACATTAGAAAAACATCATAAATCATATTCCATACATTTATAAAAGTACATGTATTTGCATAAAATAGGTATAAATCAATAAAAGAAGAAAGCAGTACACTCTGTACGCCAGTGAACTCCATGCAGTACTCCTACGTGCTAATCATAGCAGTATACCAAGACTAAGCGGTGGAAACAGGCACCTGCAAAGAAAAAGAAATCAGATAACAAACAAAGCAAAGAAAGTAGAGAAACCTCACGGAGTCAAGAAACTAACATGAGTGGCATCTGCAGGTACTACACCCAGTAATGGTGTACCCGCTCTAGGTAAAGAAAAATAAGCTCCCACTCCTGTAACTATCAGCCCGTACAACATCAAAGGTGGCTCACTTATAAAATCATCAAGAATAGCACTGCTTGGTCCCACACCACTGGCATGTGTTGTCCCCTTAGTCCCAAGACCACTCTCCTTATCAAAGCAAGATCTAACCTCCTTCAACGATGTCTAGAATTCTGTAAATAAAACTCTTATAACTCATGTCATTTACCATTTAATACTAACAAAGTTTATTACATGCTTACATGAAAACAGAAAAAACATAGCTCAGGAGCATGTTGGGTGAAAAGATGCTACCCTGAAAGCAAAATGACCCTGGGATGACCATGAAGTCCCAGCTCTAGAGCTCGAAGCACCGGTGTTAGAACCGCTCACCTAGATACCACACCTTATCAATAAGACTGGGCAATAAAACCCTCTTCTGTAACAGGCACTAAGCCACCCCCATCTTAATCGACCAGTCCTATCACTCCATCCACTAACAAGGATAAATCTGCTCAAAAACCACATAAGCAAAAGGATTGCCAAAGAATGAGCAAAGTCAAAATGCACTATACCTAACTGTGGGCCAACCTACTCAAGAGACCCCTCACCTCTACCGAACTAAGTCCTCATAATCCATCGTAGGAGATGGGGAAAGCCACTCTCAGGCGAACGCTCAATAGTGGGATGAGGAACAACCCAAACTTGTAAGCCTAAACCTGTCAAGAAGAAAGGAGTTAAAATAATCAAAGAAGAAACAATCCAAGAGCAAGAGACCACACTCACATCCAGAATAAGCAAGCAGCTACAAACGTGTGAACGTCCTCTGCAAGCCGCATCCAGACCAAAATACATGTAGGCAAGAGTAGTTGTGCCCCAACTGTACTTCGGTAGATCCTTTAAGTTCCTCAGGATAGGTAACAACTGCAGGAAGCCAGTACCGGAGGCATTCGGGAAGATAATGGCACTCAGAAGATAGAATAAGAAATACCTAGCCAACTGCTTAGAGTTAATATGACTCGCGTCATGTTCTGACCTCACCTTCTCTACAAGCTGCATATACCGAATCAAAGTGGAGCAGCCAGAACAAGAAATACCTACCTAACTGTTCAGAGTTAACATGACCCACATCGTGCTCCGACCTCACCTTCTCTACAAGCTACGTATACCGAATCAAAGTGGAGCAGCCAGACTTCACAAAAGTAGTAACACCAAACAAATCCTTCAGCCATTTATTCCTCACAACGGCAGAACTGCATGCCTCACTACTAAAAGGGACAGGCTCCCAGGAAAAACTCAGCCCCGTAATGGCTGCAAAATCAAGTGGAGTGATAGTCATCTCCCCGAAAGGCAAATGGAACGCGTGAGTAGTATCCATCCATTGCTTAACGAGAGTGCACATCGCACCCTAACTCGATGCATAAGAGCCATAAGTAAGAGCAAAAATAATACCATCAAAGCCCTTCCCAACAACCATTTACTTCACATATGGAGGAAGACCCTGGTAATACGAGCTGACCTTATTGAAGCCACCAGGCAGCTGAATGACAGGCCCAGAGGACTGTAACCAATAGGTAAAATAGTTACAGCATTTCATCAACTACTAAAACATCTCTTTTTGCATCTTTACAGGAACTCTACAGCTAAGGCTACATAAATACAGCAAGTGCTACAATCAGACAGCAAGAGCTAAATCATAGTAAGAGCCAAAATTACAGCAAGAGCTACATTACAGTAAGAGATACACTATAGCAAGAGCTAGACTACAACAAGAGCTAGACTACAGCAAGAGCTACAGATATTACAATAAGAGCTAAACTACAGCGAGAGCTACACTACAGCAAGAGCTAAACTATAGCGAGAGCTACACTACAGCAAGAGCTACATACATTACAGCAAGAGCTACACTACAGGAAGAGTTACACTACAGCAAGAGCTAAACTATAGTGAGAGCTACATTACAGCAAGAGTTAAACTATAGTGAGAGCTACATTACAGCAAGAGCTAAACTACAGCGAGACCAACATTATAACAAGAACTAAAACTACAGCAAGAGCTACACAATAGTTGGAGCTAGACTATAGCAAGAGCTACACTATAGTAAGTACTAACATCAAATAGCAAGAGCTAAACAATAGCTAGAGTTACACTACAGCGAGAGCTAAAATACATGTTAGCTATAGCCATACAGATAATGAATACTGAAATTAAATAGCAAAAGCTAAAATTAAAACAACACGTACAGCAAGTGCAAAGGCAAACAGCTGGAGCTACAACAAGTAAAGCTAACTACAGCAAGAGCTAAGTAAGCAAGCTAACCGATCGATGATGAATAGTCCAAGTATGAGTCTCTAAGCTATATACCACAGGAACTGGATCTCCCTAAGAAAGTCAAGATGGATGAGAAGAGGCTCCACCACTAGTCCTGGCAGCCTCTATAGCTCCAGCAGTAGAAGTCCCTACACCATCCTGCTTGAGAACTGCCTCATCCTCTAGAATAAACTCGTCAAAAGAAAAAGAAGCAGTATTCACATCGTCAAAGTCACCAAGATCCTCAGGAATATGAGGGAAGTCCATAATTCCAGCACTCTATAAAGGAACAGAGCAACAATAGAAAAAATAGAAGAAAAGCACTACAAAAAACTCAAAAAGGCTCAAAAAAGGTCAAAGAACAGGTAAAAATCACCTTGAAATCGAAAAATGAGTTTGTTTTATAGGCATCAGACGTGCCTCGAAGCTCGTGACTGCGCGCCTAATGAGTGATCACTCGCCCAGCGGGTGATCACACGCAAAAATGAGTGATCATGCACCCCAGGCACGTGATCACACGCTCTTTCGAGTCTTACGCGCTCCGAGACTCACACACGCACACACTGAGAACCCCACACATGCACTCTTAAGGTCCCGAACTTGCATTTTACAAAAAAAATGCACAAAAAATAAGCACACAAACAAGAGCATTTTACGTTTTAGGACAATGCATGTGACATCACTGTCTCAGAAAGTCATTGAAAAAAGAAAATTAAAGCACATATAACATAAGCATGTCGGATTTTCAATTATCACAATTAACACATCATAAAATCACGCTCGAAACATGATGAATGGTGACATCATCACTACATCATTGCTACATCATCACCGCTCAGAAGCATTTCATCTGCTTAAAAGCATCTCACTTGCTTAGAAGCATTTCATTTTCTTAGAAGCATTTCATTGCTTAGAAGCATTTCATTTTCTTAGAAGCATCTCATCTGCTTAGAAGCATTTTGTCTGCTTAGTAGCATTTTGTCTGCTTAGTAGCATTTTGTCTGCTTAGAAGCATTTGACCTGCTTAGAAGCATGTCATTACTTAGAAGCATTTTCTCTGCTTAGTAGCATTTTATCTGCTGTAAAGCATTTCACCTGCTTAGAAGCATCTCATCTGCTTAGAAGCATCTCATCTGCTTAGAAGCATTTCACTTGCTTAGAAGCATCTCATCTGCTTAGAAGCATTTCACCCACTTAGAAGCATCTCATTTATTTAGAAGCATTTCATCTGCTTAGAAGCATCTTATCTGCTTAAAAGCATTTCACCTGCTTAGAAGCATTTCATCTGCTTAGAAGCATTTCATCTGCTTAGAAGCATCTTATATGCTTAGAAGCATTTTATCTGCTTAGAAGAATTTCACCTGCTTAGAAGCATTTCACCTGCTTAGAAGCATTCCATCTGCTTAGAAGCATCACATCCACTTAGTAGCATTTCATCTACTTAAAAGCATCGCATCCGCTTAGTAGCATCTCATTGCTTAGAAGCATTCCAATCCACTTAGAAGCATCTCATCTGCTTAGTAGCATTTGCATTGATACCTAAGGAGGTTATGAAAGCATTATCTTTCCTCACCCAAGGGAGTTGCAAGGCACACAAACAAGCAGCGGCCCCGCCAATCAAAGGAAACAACATTAACAATGATAAGCCTGACCAAACGGCACACTATCAGGTAAGTACCTCCTCCCAAAATTATTTTTGCAACCCTACATTTACTTCACATGTATTGACATCAGTACTAGGGTACTATGCAACACATGTAAAGTAAGGGGCAACTGTCATACATCAAATTTTGACTGTCCCCAAAAAGGTCCATTGATGAAAATATCTCTCTGAATATGATAAGTGTCTGTTCATTTATACCACCTCTAAAGTGAGCCGAGAATCTGAAAAGCCTAAACCAGACAAAATCAACCTCTGAATCATTAAGTCGTACCCCAATTTTATGAATTATGAATTATCAAAATGATAACTAGCTCATTTAGAGCAACCGTCGCTCAAAACGCATAACTCATCAGACTGATGTTCATCTCGTAAACCAGAGTTCAAATTCATGAAAACATAAGCCAATTTTAACAAAATGAACACTAGAAACACGTTCAAAAGGTCCAAAAACCCCCAAAAAAACCCCTAAAATAGCATAAACCAAGCCCGGGAAGGCCGTGTGATGAGCGCAAGAGCGCGCGTGATCATATGCTCGAATGCGTCATCACGCGCCCCAAGCCCGTGATCAAGCATTCCAGGGGCATGATCATGTGTCCCAAGGGCGTGATCACGCACATTTTTCCTACTTTGCACGTATTTTTAGGCATGTTTCCCTATAAATAGGGGTCTCTACCTCCCATTTTGAGAAGGCTAGAGCCAAGGAAGAGAGGGCTAAAGCCTAAGAAACTCTGACAAGAGCCAAAAAGAAGAAAAAAGAGGCAAGAGCCAAAAGCTTACACACACTGAAACACTATCGAATTGAGGGCTTAGGAGTCCCAATCCACACACTTTTAGCCCACTTTTTACATTTTTCATAGGATTTTTAGACCGCTTTTGCACCAAACCCACCCTCATCTTTGTCAAAGCACGCTTCAAAGGTATACAAATTTGCAATACACATGTCATTTTCAACCTCTCAACGAGGAAAGCTTAAAAATGTCTCGAAGCTAAAGCTTCAAAAACTCAAAAAATAAGCTCAGTCAAATCTGAGGACCAAATAATCATTTTTGCACGTGTATTTTATTGTCTTGCATTTTACTTTATTGTCACCAATAGTTGAGAAATTATTGTGATTTGTGATGAGACTGGCAATTTGCATGCTGATTAATAATCTCTGCTTTGTTTCACTCATAATAAATCATCATTTTGCATCAATATGCATTTAATAAACACAAAAGCTCCTTATCTAAGCTAGAGCTTTGATATCACAATCTAATGATGCAATCATTATCATTTACTATTTATCTCATCATTTAGAAATGCTTTACAATAATTCTTGTAAGAGCATAAACTACGTGCATCTGTTTAATCATTCATGATTCATCAGTCATCTTTATTATGCTTGCATACTGTCCGAGTGGATGAATAAATGGAATTGCACATAGTTGTGTTAACCTCTGTTTTGCAAGTGTATTCTATATTAGGACTAGATTTACATTTCTGCACTTTTTTCTCTTTTGTATGTATTTACTAGGAAAGCCTTGTGAATAATTATGTTGAATTTCTCATACTTTCTGTTATTATTAATGTGCTTATGTGAATGCATATATATTAACTGTCATTACCAAAACTAGGGTGTTGAGGTAGCCATATATTGAGTATTAAAATGAGAAATAGTCAAAAAGTAGATGAGATCTCCCGGACTCAGAATCTCTACTAGGGACGATACTCGTTGAGTGACCCGATGTTATCACTTTCATCTTTTCCTGGTTTTTAGCAACTCCAAACACAAAGCATCTCATATCCACCCGAGACCAATCATGTGTCCATGTCCTGTAAACGGAATGGATGTCCCATTCAGTAAAGTTGCAATGTCCCTCGGAATCACTCCATTTAAACAAAAATGGAAAGGTCGCTCGTAGCAATATTAGTACAACTACCACCATCAATAATCAGACCTAGTATGAAAGATATTTTCACATTGTGCCTCTTTTTCCTTAACTTGTATGTTAAGCACACTCCTTTTTCAACTTGTAACTAGTTGATCCCACTAAACACTTGCATAATCAGTTAACACAACTATTACTAGCTTTACTTTTTTCTTCTTACTATAGTTATGGGACTCAAATGCTATATTAACCTTCTTTTGGCACCCTAAGTTAGCTTCAAGATTGCTCTTGCCTTGAAAACTAGGAATTCTTAAATTAATGGCCTTAGGTTGTCATCTTTATTATTGCCCTTATTTAACCTTGTTGAGGTGTTATCTTCACTTCCCTCAACAAACTCCTCTTCTAAGCTTCTTTTGGTACTCCTTTCTTTGATTTGCAAAAGGAAACTCATTTCTAGCCTTTTAAGTCATTTCAAAGCATTCTCTATTATTTGCTGCATAGACTCAACAAAGAATTTTAATTTTGGATCTTCCATGTTTAAATCTAAAAGAAACATTAGTAAAACAAAATTCTAACACTCCCTTATGTGTTTCACTCAATTTGGTGTTTGGACACTCTATTGAACTCACAAGCAAACTTTATCCTATGTGTAACCTAAATTAAGGGTTTTACCTTTTACTTTTTACCAAATAAAATAAATTATTAGAATTCACAATGGCCTATCATTTAGACAAATTTGGCAAATTTTGGGTGATAGAAATAAGAAAATTAGGTTGAATTTGAACAAAAATAAAATAAATAGGAATTTGACTCTAAAATGATAAGGAGAGAGTTGTTTAATCCATTTAGAATAAACAAAACCCTTAAAATAAGGATTAGCCTTGAAGAGATAAGAAAGAAAGGCTGTCTAACCCTTTTAGGACAATAAAAGCTTTAAAGATAAGGATTATCCAAGCAACATTAGGAATAAACAAGATATCAATAAGATAGACTCAAGATTGACCTTATCCACAAAGAAATCCATAAAAAATTATTAAAATTCTAATTTACAATTAAAGAACCAATCAAATTCAAAATTGTGTCTTCGAAATTCAAGGTTTGTTATTTTGAATTAAGATTTGAACAAAGAAATTAAAGAAAATCCAAGAATCTAATAAATTTGGTCAAGAAAATTCAAGAAATAATCAAATGTAATCTATAATTTCAACATTGCAATCCAAGAATTCAAGGTTTGACTGAATTTTTTTCTTTTCTTTTACTTTTTCTTTTCTTTTTTCTTTTTTTCTTTTTTTTTATTTTTGTTTTTTTTTTATGTGTGGCCTAAACTAATGCAATGTTTTAAAAAATAACTAAATAAATCTAAGATGATAAAGAATGTAAGACGAATATGAGTAATTGAAAACTAAAGGACAAGATGATGATAAGCTTAAGGAAAACAAATGAATAAAAGAAGAAATAGAAAAGAAACACAAAGAATGAACACACGAATTGAAATAACTATGGATACATAACTTGATTCTCAAAGGCAAATCTCTGATACCAAGCTAATGCAAACTAGGTTTATCTAACAAACAAAACTCATAACAATCTATTGATACCCACACTTTAATTGTGGTGGAAACTAAAACATTTTAATTATCTAATAATTAAGAACCTTAGCTATCAACAAGCCACCACAATTAGATATGGAAAGTCTAATTGATAAGACAAGTGAACTGTCAAACAAGTTATATTGTTTAAAAAGTTCAAAGAATGAAACTCCGAGAACTTGGAAGTAAATTCATCACTTCAATTTGATCAATGAAAAAGATATCAAAATATGCTACAAAATAAACTATTTATATGTATTCTTAAGCGCTAAACCTAATCTAAAATAAATCCTTAGAAGATAAGGATAATAAATTCCTAAAGGATAAGAAAACAAATCCCTAAAGAATAAGAATTAAATTGCTTGCCAACTAAGCTAAAGAAAAGTAATTCTAACTAAAAACAAACACTTTTAAAAACATTTTTACGATTGGTCAGGAGGATCATGAGGGATCTGTGAGCTTATAGGGTCGGGGCACACAGGCTAATGGCAACTATCTACTGGATTTCCATTTGTTATTGTTTGTGGGAGGGTCTGCCTAATTAGGCTTCATAGATTGGAGTTGCCACCTGACTTGAATTGGGAAGAAGTGAAAAAATCACTTCCATAACCAGAGAATCCGGGTTTGGGGGGTAGGAGTTACTTATCCTATTTCTTATTATACATGTTGCTCATTTATTCACTACCTCACCCTAGTTTCGGATTTATGATGCATTTTACCATATACAAGCATTGGTTAGTTTAAATTGTAAATAAGGCATGGATAATTGGATTAACAAGCATACACCACATGATAAATAAGCAAATGTCAATTAAGCAAATAAGCAAGTAAGCAAGTAGGCATGTAGCACACAAGCATGCAAGAAATTATAAAAATAAGAAAGTAAATGAGCAAAATAAAAATAGGAAAAGGGATTAAAGATTACAACCGGAGAGAAAAAAAGCTTATTCTAATAAATACATTCAAAATAAAAATAAAAGGGGGAATAGGGATTACGGATTATATTGCCTTAAAAAAGCCTATACTATTAATTACATAAAAATAAGAAAAAGAAATAAAATCTTATTCTGATAAACCTGAAATACAAAGATAAGTCCTCATACACATGCAAGCACACATCACATGATAATAATTTAATACATTCTATTCATTCATAATTGGAATAATAAATGACGGAATAATTAAACACATAAGCAAACAAGGATGATGATATATGCATGATGCAAGATTTAAAAAGTTGTGTACTTTAGTGTGAAGTCACCACTTTTATTATTAAAAATGAGATTTTTTATGATGACGCAAATAAATAAAAGGATAAAGTAGGAAGGTACAAAAAGATGATGAAAGTGATGAAGATATTATTCTCACTATAAAAATATTAATTTTATGATAGAAATAATAAATTTATCAAAGAAACTAACAAAATGATAAGGATGGAATTGATATAATTAAAATATGATAAAATGCAGAATTAAAAATATTAAAGTGGCAGGGATGTCACCTCCACCATAAAAATATCCACTTTATGATAAAAATGACAACTTTGCCCCTAAAAGGGATAAAGGCACCAAAAATAACAAAAATGCAATAATAATAATAATAATAATATTGCAATATTAATATGGATAAATAAAAATTCAGAAATGAATAAATTAAAGTGATAAAGATGATATTTTTACCATAAAAATGTAAACTTTATGAAAAAATACAAAATTTACCATAAAAAGCATAAATATAACAAAAATAGCAAAAATACTATAAAAATCATAAAAGGCAGAAATAAATATACGAATAAATGGAAATGATAGAAATAAAAATATTAAAATGATAAAAATGATATTTTTACCATAAAAATGTAAATTTTATGACAAAAATACCAAATTTACCATAAATAACATAAATGCCATAAAATTGGAAAAATGCAATAAAAAAATAAAAAATGCTGGAATATTAATAAAAATAAATAAAATACAGAAATAAACAATTTAAAATGATAAATATGATATTTTTACCGTAAAAACGTAAAT
>CATIWM010226282.1:0-16870 GCA_949671775.1 Mallotus repandus
CTACACATCGTACCTGATAGTGTATACCTAATTGGACTGAGCGCAATACCTTCTGAGATTCATTTGACTACCTCTGAGGTATTGCTTTATTCTCTCATCATTTATTTTGTCTTTTGCTTTTATTTCTGATTCAAGTTTACAGGTTCACAAGAGAGGTTATGCGGAGTCTAGAGCTCAGGATGAGGCTGCATTTTATCAACACAACATTGAATTTATCCTAAAGGATTTTTACTCACGAAGTGAATTTGGAGTTCACAGTTCTTGATTTTGCTCATGAGGCAGAGATCCATAAGGAACTTCCTACTCTGAATTGTTAGCCTATTACATTCACACCTGCTAAGACCACTTATGTAAGATACCCGAAACTTCATCTTGAAATTATGTTAGTGGTGAATAAAAGAATAATAACAATCATATTTATCTTAATATAGGTTAAAAGGTCATCAGTAGAGAAATTGATGTGAGGATTATACCTTGCGAAGAATCTTGTTTCTAGAGTTAAAAAAAGGCTCTGGTAAGTATAAATATATATGTACAAATGAATATGTATATAAGTGAACAACATTAATGCATAAATGAATATGAACAAATAACTATTGATGCATGTATGCATATATGAGTATAAATAAGTCAGTGCATTTATGAATGTGATTATGAATGCATGAATATGATTATGAATGCATGTGTATACATTTGTGTATACTATAATCCCCTTTGTGTCTCAACAACAGGAACTTCTTTCTAAGAACAGGCACATAAAACAATGGTTGATCACATATGAATAAGAAATTCATGAGTTAAGGAAGCAGTTATCCAGGAGTTGTAGTCCCAGATAGACTCCTATTTATTTTGTTTGTATTCCATATATCTCACATGTATCCCAGACTTTTGTATCTCTATGGATTTATTCATATTCTAGGATATTGATCACTACTTATGGACATGTTATCTTGCTTGTGCTACTTGTACTTATTATGCTTAATAATGTCATCATGAATATGTTGCACTTGTAAAATAGATTTAGAGAAGCATGTTAATTTTGCTTTTTATTTATCTTGTGATCCCCACATAATCTCCATTCGACCAATAAGATTGAACCTTATCTTTTGGTCCCCACATTAGCTATTGCTCAAAGGACATTAAAACTTTACCTGAAAGGTAAAAAGGTAACCCTAGGGTTTTATTTTGACTATAAATTCATCCTTATTGTCAAGTAGAAGGCACCCATCTCTTTGCCCCCTAGCATTCTCTACACCTCTAATCTCTTCAAGCTTTATTAGCAACAATGAGCATAAAAAACACCAAGTCTCTTATTGAAAGCTTTATTAATACCCTCACAAATAAAGATTGTTTACACTTCAAGATATATAACCTTTGTCATCTCAAGTTCTTCTTGAACTTAAAGCTTGGCTACAACCTTCTTTATGGTGTTCTCTCCTTTTGGGATCCCACTCTCCACGTGTTTAGGTTTAGGGAAATGGAGCTATGCCCCACTTTAGAAGAATTCTCTAAAATTTTGGGTATCAAAATATCCCCTCAACAAGAGATGGTTATTCTAAATCTCGACCTAGTAGTTGTAGATGCTATGAATCATCTTTTTGGCATGAGCGAAAGTAAAGCTAAGGGGTTGCATTGTTTTAGGTGCTTTCATATCTTTTTATGGCTTAATTCATCATCTTTATTCTAATCTTGGTTCTTGCAATCTGATTCCTACCATCGGGAGCATCATTCTTGGCTATTATCTACTTGAATGTGACAAGAGCACATTAGGGTTTATAGAAGGAAATTTGTTGTCTATTTTAAGTCAATTTGATGTTGAGATGGATTTGACACCAAATTTGGTTGCTCCGGTGGTTTTAGCAAAGACTTTGAATGGTTTAGAAAAGGTTAAGGTCAATAGGAATGCTCGGTTTGGTGGAATTATATTAGTTTTACAAGTAAGGGTCGATTTTTATGCATCAGAGATTAATAGTTGGATTTCATGCTTGAACAGCTAGATTTGCCACATGAATAGTCATTTTGAGAGGCACCAATAGCTGATTTTCACAGTGTATAGCCAGTTTTGCACTTTTCACACTCTAACATGGTTTTGTGTTTGTGTTTTGTAAGTTTGGCTTATGGAGAAGTTGAAGGTAGTGATGTCCCTTGATCTTTAACAAATTATGAGCCTAATCACTTTTTGAGAAGGAAAATTTTTGTGAGTTTCAACAAGAAAGAAGAATGGGTAGCTTGGATGTATGGTTTGGGTAAGAAGGATGTTCAATGGGTTTGTGCTTGATGGAATTTCTCTAATGTATGCTCAAGGAGTTTTCACACTTATGTAGCTCTTGTAAGGTTAAGGCTCTTTCTACCATTCTTTATGGATTATAAGATAGCAAGGATTAAAGCAACATCCTACTCATATGCCTTACTTCCCAAATGTTCATATACTCACCAAGTCTTTCATTAAAGCAATCTCTCAATCATGGCCTATAAGATTTATGTTACACCACATTCATAGAAATTAAGACTTCTCAACCACTCAAGAGTACAATAATTGGTTAAAAGGTCACAATGAAGTAAGTGGAAGTGATGCAGGTAGCTCTAGGGGCTAGGTTTAACTTGAAGCTTTAGAAAGCTCTTAAGATGCAACCTTTTATTGTATGAACTATGCTTTGTGAAATGAAAAGAAATGAAATAAAATGAAATTTGGCTTTTGGAATGAAAAGGTACAAGAAATGAAGAAAATTATTGAATCATGTTTATTGCTTGTAAAACAAACATTATAATTTTGCATACACATTCAAATGCATAAACTAATGACAAGAATATATGCACCTAAGCATTATCAACTTAAATGTACTCATTCTTACCCATAAAAGGGATAAATGATATAGAATTGCTCAAAGATCGATTCAATTGGCAATAAGAATTTCTAGTGACGTTAACTAGCTCTTTCAATTTTTTTTGGTAACGTAACTCTCAAATATCCCATACTATTGCCTAAGACACCATTTTTGGGTTTTCATCTTAGTGAAAATTATTCTCATTTTTTCCTTAATTTTTGCTTAAGCTGCCCTTTTGGGTTTTCGACTTAGTGGGAACCTCTAACTTTTACTTAAGCCACCTTTTGGGTTTTCAACTTAGCAAGGATTTTTATTTTATTGATTTTTTTATTTAGTACTCTGGTTGGAGACTATACATAGTACTTCTTCAATCTATCCAAATTCACAAGCTCTGAAAATTCATTTCCCTTAAGATCTGACAATTGGACTGCACCTTTCGGAAGTATCTTCTTCACAAGATAAGTGCCTTCCTAATTTTGGCTTGAAATTTCATTTAAAATTAAATGGAACTAATCTAGCTTTTTTCAAAACCAAATTACCCTCCTGAATCTTGTTGATTTTGACCTGAGTAATTCTTTTTCGATAAAGTTGCATATTGAATGCTACTTTAAGTCTTTTCTTATCCATCAGAGTCAATTCTTCAGATATGAATCTAGCCCATTTTTCTTCTAGGACTTTCGCTTCCAACATTATCCTCATTGACTGCAATTTAACCTCTGCTAGTAATACTACTTCCATTCCATACACTAATGAATAAGGTGTTGCACCTATAGCTATTCTAGTTGTAGTTCTGTTCCCCTATAAAGCATATGGCAACTAGTCTAACCAATCTCTGTAAGTTTTAACAGTCTTACTGAGAATCTGTTTTATACTCTTATTAGCTGCTTCAACTGCACTATTGGCTTGAGGTCAATACGGGGATGACTTATGATGTTCAACCCTATATCTTTGCAATAAATCTCTCACTTCCACTTGAAACTGCACACCATTATCAGTTACAATGTGATAAGGCACACCATACCTACAAATCAAGTTCTTTTCAATGAATCTTGCCATCTACTCACCCCCAACTTTTTGAAAGACTCAACTTCAACCAATTTTGAGAAATAGTCAACTACGATAACTATAAACTTATGCCCATTAGAGATTGGTGGAGCAATTTTTCCCATTATGTCAATTCCCTATACTAAAAATGGCCACAGAGAAGTAAGAGTCTAGAGCATTGAAGGTGGAATATGAGAAACATTTCTATGGAACTGGCACTCATGTCAACTTCTGACAGACAAGATATAATCATGCACTATTATTAACTAATAGTATCCCTGTCTCATGATTTTTCTTGCCAACTCTTTACCATTCATGTGAGGTCCACATACCTCTGTATGTACATCTTGCATAATCTGCTTTGCTTCTTTTTCTAAAATGTATATAAGATGCAGAGCTTTATCCTTTTTTACAAAACCCCATTGAAAATGAAAAATCTTTTTGTAAGAGATCACAATAACATTTTGTCTTTCTTACTAGTATTTTTTGGAAACTCACCACACTCCATCAGTCTTAAAATGTCTGAATACCATAGTTTCTTTTCTTTTTTCATATTGAGAACCTGAGTGTTCTCAAAATATGAAATTATGGCTTTCATCAAAGTCACTAGTCTCATTAGCAAACCTTTGAATTATCCCAAATAGAAGCTAAAGTTGCCAAAGCATTAGCAACTTGATTGTTCTTTCTTATCAAGTCGACAAATACCAATTCATCGAAGTACTTCTTGAGATTTTCAATATAATCCGAATAAGGTTTGAATTTTTCTTCTCTGACTTCCTATTCCTTGTTGACATGTGAGATACCAACTTTGAGTCACCCAACGCTTCAACTCTTCTAATTCCCATTGCAATTAGAGCATCCAAACCATAGATGCAAGCTTTATACTATGATACATTATTAGTAACTGAGAAATCTAATCTTTTTACTATTAGAATCCAATCTCCAGTAGGTGAAACCAGTATCACTTCAATTCCTACTCCTTTTTTATTCATGGCACTATTAAAATATATTTTCCAACCTTATACTTCAATCAAGCCAATTTCTTCATTTGGGAAAGAAATGTCAACCTCTTGATCATCCTTAATTGGTTGTTGAGCTAAAAATTTAGAAATTGCTCTTCCATTAATTAATTTTTTTATCAATTACTCAACATCAAACTCAGAGAGCAAAATCAACCATCTACCGAGCTTACCAACCAATGAAGGAGTAGCATATAGATGTTTCATCGGATCCATCCTTAAAATAACTTGCACTTTGTAAGACTGAAAGTAGTGTTGAAATTTCCTTGTTGCCCATATCATAGCAAGATAAATTTTCTCGATGATCTTGTATTTTTTTTCACATGGAATCAGCTTTTTCCTTAAGTAATAAATTGCAAATTCTACCCCACTATCATCTGCTTGAGTTAGTGTAGCTCCTAATGTTGATTCTTTAATACATAGATACAAGACAAGATTATTCATTGGTTGTGGTGGTCTGAGTACCGAAGGATTCAATAAATACTGCTTAACCTTCTCAAATGCAGTTTAACATTGCTTATTCCAAACTATGGGCTGATCTTTTCTCAACAATCTAAATATCGGCTCACATATCAAAGACATCTTAGAGATAAATTTGTTGATGTACTGGAGATGACCTAGAAAAGATCTTATTTTTATTTCTATTTTAAGAACTATAATTTCTTGAATTGCCTTGATTGTATCTGGATTAATCTCTGTGCCTTTTGAACTGACCATATATCCCAACAACTTATACGAACATGTTGCAAAACGTATTTCTTGGGATTAAGTCTCACATTAAAATTTATCAACCTCTCAATAAACTTCTCTAAATCTCTGTAATGCTCTTCAAAAGTTTCTGATCTAACCACCATATCATCGACATACACTTCCATCTCTTTATGAATCATATCCTTGAAAACTTTTGTCATAGCTCTCTGATATGTTGCACAAGCATTTTTCAACCCAAACAACATTACTTTGTAATAAAAAGTGCCCATTCTATGATAAAAGCAGTTTTAGCCTTATTTTTAACAGCCATCATTAGTTAATTAAATTTTTCCATCCCATTTGCACAAGTGTAATACTTTTTTACTAGCAGCAGAGTCTATTAAAACATCTATATGAAGTAATGGAAAATCATCCTTCAGAGTTGCCTTATTCAAATCTCTATAGTCAATGCACATTCTAGCTCTTCCATCCTTTTTTGGGAAAGAGACAATATTGGCTAACCATTCTAGATAATCAACTTCTTCTAAAAATCTAGGCTCTATCTACTTATTGAATTCTTCTTTTCTCTTTTGAGCCCATTCAGGTCTTAAATGCCTAAATTTCTGCTTTATTGGCCTTATTCTAGGATTAATTAAAATAAAATGCTCAGCCACTTCATGATCTATTCCTGGCATATCATTATAGCTCTAAGCAAAAACTATTCTCAAGCTCACTTTTTTCCTTAAAAGAAAGACTTTTTACCAATTGAAGTTTTTTGGGTGATTCAATATCACTTATATTAAATGGTTCAGTATTAATAGAATTTAAGTATGAAAGGCTTGTAATATGATCAAGTCTATGCACATTGGCATTAGAATAAACATCAAACAAGTAAGCAAAATCAGAGGTTATTGCATTAAACTTAGAGAAAAAAGCATCATAAAAAATTACATAGTCAGCATAAAAAAACATCCTTTTCTAAAGATACTACAGGTTGAACATTATTCAGAATAAAGTCCTTAACACTAATAATAGTAAGCGATGTCAGCTTAATCCCAGTGTCCATAGTAGCTACAGTATCTGGAACCATAGTTTGGCCTTCTTTAAACCTCTCGGATCCTTATAATCATGAGAAACAAAAACAACTTGAAATTTAGGTGGACCCATATCAGAATAAACCACAAAACAACCATCTTCTAATTCAACTTCAATAGTGATCACACCTCCTTCATAAGAGAACTTAATCTTTTGGCGGAGAGTTGAATTAACTCCTTCGAGACAATGGAACCAAGGTCATCCCAAAAGTAACCCATAAGTGATCGGGATATCAAGCACAACAAATTCAACCATAGTCTCAATTGGCCCAGTTTTCACAACGGTCTTAAAGGTACCTTCCATAGCTCTCTTGGACTCATCATAGGCTTTAATCACCATATCATACTTCATGAGATCTTCCTTTGTCATGTTCAGCTTTTCAAGAACCTTAAAAGGGCAAACATTGATTTTTGATCCATCATCGAACATTACACATGGGACCACAAAACCTTTCACTTCATCTTAGACATATAAAGCTCTGTTGTGTTTCCTTCCCAAATATTTCAAGTCTTTGTCAAAAAAAGAAATCTCCACATTATCTTTAAAACCCACTAACATAACTAACTCTTCAAGAGTAGATTTTGTATAAATCAGCAAGTTCTCAAGAGCTTCATACACAATATCTCTATGCCTTTTTGATGCAACCAGTAAATCCTACACACTAGCATTGGCTTTCGTCTACTTTAATTGCTTCAAAACAGTATCCTCTTCTTCCTCTTCAAACGCTTTCAATTTTCCTTTATCTGGCATTGATGACCCATCATTTTATTGTATACGAGGATCTGGATAATACTTTTCGCTTTTAGTGACATGACTCATATCCATCTCATCATTGCTTGACAGTTCCCACAAGTCAGCAAAGTCCAACTGTGAATTATCATCATTAGTGGAATCTTCTCCCAATAGTTCCCAAAAATTTAGAGGTACATTGCTTGAATTTTCTCCAACCTAGAAAATATGATCATCCATATAATTAGCACAATAACTCATCTCTTCATTATTATCAAATTCCTTACCCATCCACTTAGAATGATTGAGTCAAATGTAATATCTGCAAATGATGGCTTACAGTACTTCACCAAATAATGAAATTTTCATGTCGGTACACCTAGAGTATCCCAAACCTATTGATAACTTGGTTGTTCTATAAAAGCCCAATCTGATGGCACTACTTTAAATGGAACTTGGATTACTGGCAGATTATAAGCAACAATATAATCAAGTTCAGGACTTGGCTGATCAAGATTCTGATAATTCCTCCTCTCTAGCCCTTTTTCTGCTATTGATTAGCTCAAAATGCTTCATCAGAAATTCTTTATTGATATATTCTTCTTCTATCATCATCACTTTCTTAACCTCTTGTGCAGGCTTAGCATGTTATAGATTTAGAATCTTGCCTTGATCAATAAGGTCTTAAATTGCATGTCTAAGTTTAAAAAAATCATCAGTATTATTTCCCACTTGCTGATGGTACTTGTAGAATTCTTTTGGGTTATGATTAGGTGAGAGAGTATTTGGCAATGACCTTAGTTCTAATGGCTTCATAATCCCACTCTTGCATAGTCTTTCAAATACCTTAAACAACGACACAAGAAACTTGAAAAATTGCCTAGGTTTTATATTAGCTAACACAGGAGAAGTAGCAGCAACTGCATTCGGAGCATATGAAGATTGAGTTCCCTTCTTCTGAACTTGTGCAAGTTTTTTGAATCTAGCAATTCTCTTAGCTTAAACCCCAACATAATACAAATATGCAAATGATCTCATACTCATACCAGGCAATTTTGACTTAATCAATCTCTTCCGGTCTATTTCTCATACAAGCAGCTTTCTCTCTAAACCTTAGGATACAATCAATAAAGGATTCATTCGATCTTTGAGTTAAGCTTTGTAGATCCAACAAAGATACTTCAATCTGAGTGTTGTAAGAATACTGTTTTAAAAACTGGTTCACAACTTCTTTTCAATTTTTTTTCACAGTATTGTCAAGTCGAAGGTACTATGTAAGAGCTGAGCCTTGTAAAGAGAATGAAAACAAACCCCAAATTTGATCATTTGTCAATCCCAGAATAGTGGACATCATAGCTTTGTAGTGTTCAATATGCAACTTTATATCACTAATGCCAGAAAACTTGGTCACTTCAGGCATCTTGAATTTAGGTGGGAGATTAAGATTCTCATATGCACATAACTCATCAATGTAAAAAATCGTGGATGCCTGCTTCACTTGAGTTTGCAACTTTTGAAGTTGTTTCGTAATTTGAGCATACTCTTTTGTCATCACTTTCTTTTCCTCATCAATTGAATTAGTCACAACTGGTGTTTTTCCTTTAGACTGTGTCTTTTAAGCCTCATAAGCCTTAATATAATCCTCAATCAGAGGTTAACCATCAACCACAATAACTTCTTCTTCAGTAACCTCTCCTCGATGTGGACCAGGTGGCACTGCCCTATAAGAAGGTCTTTCAGTTTCCTTAGCAGCTTACATAACTAACCCAAATTATTCTGAATGTACTCATTCACCCTCTCATTAACCAACTTGTTGACTTCTTCCATTCTAAAAGGTTATGATGAACCTTCCATAACAAACTTGACTAATTTGCTTTTTTCTCTCCTCCAACCAAACTGTGGTGTTGAGACACTTCGGGGATTACCTATGATGACAATACATATATCAGCGTGTATCCATGCATTATGATAATGCATGATGCATGTATGAATGAATGAATGAATGCATGAATGCATATGCAATGCAAAAAGTTATAAATAAAACACATAAAAGCAAATAAAGTCCCTTCCAACCTTATCTCTCCTACACAGGCGGTCATTCAATTTCTTTCCTAGGTGGGGCTTATTAGAACATCATTGGGGGATGAACCAGCCCGTGACTCTAGAAAAAGAATAATTAACATACAAGGATGATTTATGTTTACATGCATGGTTTGATTCAAACAGAGTTTCATGGTACTTGAATATTTTAAACTAAATAATCTTTCGGAGTAGAGTTGTGATATTGGGATAACCGTGTTTGGTCATCAGGACATAACAAACTTTAGATTTTAAACCTTATATATCCAAATAAATAATAGATATAAACCACAGATTAGCTTATTATGAACATTGGATTTTATCTTAACAAGTTTGATACTGGTTGGATATATAAGGGTCAAAACTATTGCTCTATCGGATTAATTGGATTAAGATATTAAAGGACCATTGGTAATATGTGTACATTACACTTTGATGATTAGATCTAAGTCAACAAAAATATAGGATATCAAAATAACCTTACGAACATGGTATCCCCACAACTAGGGTTAGGTTATTAAGATATTTCTAGTTCATACTGTTAAGACAAGACATACCTATTTGATCCTTGAGGTTTAAACAAATTAGTCAAGCTGTCATAACCATATAAGTCATGATATTTAAGACATATGACCTAAATGATGGAAACCATTTTGGGTCATAAGAAATAAATAGTATGTAACAAATGTGTCATGATAGATTGACTAGGTTCGCTTAGACCTTTCAGGTTCAAATGGGTATATATAGTCTAACAAGGGTCAACCAGATTCTAATAAGTAGAGTATTAAATATACATATTACCAAGGACTCAGTTTAAACCAAAATACTATTTATAGACACAAATTAACAAACACATGCAAGATAGGGTGTAATCCTAATGGATGTTTCTAGGGCCACTACATGGGTTAGTCAGGGTAAAAGGCCAAGGGTTCCTTTAGTGAGATGCCCTCCATTATAGACTTGAGTTACAGGCCAAGGTCAAAGACGCCTGACATCTTTTGTAAACTCGAGAGAAAACTACCCCCCTTTAGGACTTCGGTTGCAGACTCTGGTCAGATGAGCCCGGTAGTATCTCTTGAATCAAGTTAAGGCTAAAGGTGATAATGTCAAACTAATCAACCCATGAGTCGAGTGGAGTCATGGTGAATCATAATTTGACACCATCAGGCTATTAGGCTTTTGCATGTGTGATAAGTGTCATGATGCAAGTTGGTCTATAATAGTATACATAATTGGAAGCAAAGTACAAACATTGGGATTAACATCTTAATCCATATTGGAGTCACCACTATTGATGCCAGTAGGTCCGACTCGACACTCTTTGGATCACAGACCCTTTTCCTTATTATGAAAAAATAGAGGGTTAGTGAGGGGAGTACTGAAAGAGCTTAGGGATGGCATAAATGCACTTATAATCCTTTACTCAAGCAAGAGAAACAGGGAGTCGCCACTCGATATCACTAAAGAAATTATCCATTTTAGGGACTTAAGCAAACTCGGATCCCTCACTGGGAACCACATTCACCCATTGGATAAAGCATTGGATTCGAATGTCGATGTCAGTAGTATTAGGCTTTTTTGTTCAAGGCATCTCCGTACCGCTCGGATACTGAGCATTACCAACCTTACTTTATTGTACAATGCTTCCAAGAACTATGTACTATTATACATTAACTTCTACATGCAAATGCAAGCAAAATATACACACACAAAGCATATAGCAATATGAAATAATGACGCATGGACATGAAAAAATGACATAATAATAGAATAATGCATGAACATGGTGAATGCGAATATTATCATACATAACATGGCATACATACATGTTATGGCATACATGGTATAGACATATAGTTTAATATCTTACTAACATGGCATAGAATAATAAACATGTAACGATAATAATAAAAGATGTAAACATTGCAAATATGAATAATAAAGCAAGCAATTAACCCATGGCATGGTAATTATGGCAAATTCACGTTATGAACATATTTATGCATGCTAAACAATAAATATGAAAAATAAAGAAAAGTAATAAATGCGATAAATTAAATAGGAAGGGAGATGGGGATGACTAACACATTTCACAAATATCCTTTCCATGATTGCTCCATATTCCGAGTTTCGAAGCAATAAAACATTTTATTTGAAAAATGAAAGAAAATAATTTTAAGAATCAAAATAAAGAAAATAAAATGCTTTAAAAATGTATTTAGTTTTAAGAAGAAATGAAAATGAATATTTTTGTTAATTTAAATAGAGAAATAGCTTGAAAAGCTAAAATAAAGGAAAAATATTTGAAAATGGATTTAGAATTAAAAAGGATTTATTATTTATATGAACCATTAATTCACAACATGAGTTGCCAACAAGTTAGACCTCAAAATATGAATTTTGTACATTGGATGGACATGTCCCACATTATAAATTATTGAACACATAATCAAATAATTTATTTGAAAAACAAAAACACAAAGGAAATTGTTATCCATATCCTTGCATTTGGATGATTTTTATGATCAACAAAGAACATAATAAAAATACAAATAAAACACTAAAACTTGTTAATTTTATTGAAGAACAAAGCAAAAATTAAACTTACCATGGAAAAAGAAAATGCACAATTTCGTATTTAAGAGAAAGAAAATAAACTAGGATTTATTTATTAAAAGAAATTGAAAAACAAGTGCAACATATGACATTTTGTTAACCATAAAGATTGATTACCCAATAAAAGAACAAAAATAATTTAGTTTATTTTGGTTTATTTCTAGTTTAAATAAAAATGAAAACAAAAGCAAACTTTGATGTAATTAACAAGATATAGCATAAACAATATTAAAAGGAATATGTAAATCATAAAATTACAAATTAAGAAAATAAAGAAGAAGAATTAGGAGTAGAGATTGCGAATAATAAAATACAAAAATAAGAAAAGCATAAATAAGGCATGAAAATAAAGAGAAGTGAGAGTTGAGTGTAGAGATTAAGAAAATATACAACATGAGCTAAAAATTAATAACCAAGATAGGCTAATAAAAAAAAGATTACAAAAGAAATAATGATAATAGATGTTAGCAAGAGTTAGTGAAAGTTAGTATAAGTTAGTAGCTTGAGATTAAGATATTGAGATTGACAACAAGAGGCATATATAATGCAATGGATGATGCTAATGCAATGCATGCTCACACAAGGATTAAATAAATCCGAGGTGCATGCAAAGCTTGATGCATGATGCAAATTCAGGAAGCATACAAGTATACAAGTGATGCAAATTCGGGAAGCATGCAAGTATACATCTTAAAGATCTAAAAGTAAGGACACGCATAATTGTGATATGCATCAAGCAAATGATATGCATAAAGGCACATGAATGCATGATAATGTAGTAATACAAGAGGAATTAAGGGAGAAGTGGAGATTCGTAGTATGATATAATCAAGAGTAGAGAAAAGGTTAGTAGAGACAAGAAAATAATATTTAATATGAAATGAACATAAAAATGACAAGAAATAAGACTTACATTAGGTTTTAGGCACTAAACAAGCACAAATAGCATTTAAGAGCTATATTCGATACACAAACTCAAAATCAACACAAAATTGACTTAATCAAAGCATGAAATATGTAAATAAAGATCCACAAGACTCTAAGATTGAAATAAAAACACACAAATAAGGAACTTGAGTCCAAGACAATAACCACAAGCACTATGAACACAAACTATATACATTAATGTTCATAAAAATAACACAAAGTATACAAAATACTCAAATTTATGATTCATGATGGAAAACACAAACAAAATGGCTTATAAATAATAAAATCCCTAAATTAGAATATAAAGTATACTTATTTATATCTCAGCAATAGCACAACAACAACCAAAACATGATTAAGCATAATCAATCAACAAACATGTAGAAAACACATTAAATAAGACTTTAAATAGGCATACACATCAAAATAAACCATAAGTCTCAAAGAAAATCATTAAAATATTCAATTTGAAGGCATACAAACATTAACAAACTCAACCACACTCATCAAACCAAAGTAAGATCAAGGATTACACTTAAAAGCACTTTGAAAATAGTATTAAGAAATAAAAGGAAAATAGTAGAAAAATCATTTAAAAAATAAAAATAAGTTAAAATGCTTCAATTCCATCATCCTAGGTTGTTAGGGAGGGTTTAGAATCACATCAAGCAAGTATGAACCTTTAGGAACCCTAGAACCATCATTGGAGTTACTTGGGACGAAGAAGGATGAATAGTCGGATTTGGGGCCTGAAGAACTGGATTCTCAACAGCCATTTTTGGACCACCAACAGCTAGTTTGGCTCTTCTTGGTCTAAATCCGGCTGTTCATGTCTGAACAGTGGGGATTTGCCCTCTTTTGCTTTCAAAACTTGATTTTAATGCCCCAAACCCCAAAAATGAGATGTGAATTGATGAATATAATGTTCTTAAAAGTTTTTAGCCTTAGAATTTGGGCAAGAACTCACCAAGAAACACCAATTGATTGTAGAGAATTAAGATTGAAACTCAAAAGGTAAATAGTGCTTTTAGTGAGTTTAAGTGAGAATTTGGTTTTGATTTGTGTGGAATTAATTTGTTGGAGCTAGGTTTTGAATTTGGGTGATTGATTTTGGTATTTTTAAGAGGGATTTGAGAAGAAAATAGAGAGAAATTAGGTCTAGAAGAATTTTGGCATAGTTTGCCCTTAATTTCCCAAATTTTCCCTAACTTCTAAAGGCTTTTTTGAGAGAATTATTTTATGATCTTTTGGGTTTTATGCTAGAATTTTCTTTTTATAGAAGTGGTTCCAAAAACCTCCCAAAAGCCCCCTAAAATCTTCCACAAAGCCTCTATATATAGGCAAACAAAGGTAATGACATTTATTGTAAATTCCCTTGAATATTCAAGGTTATTAGGTCATACTATATACTCTCCCTTTAATAAGTTGACACTTGTCTTAGTATATTCCAAAATTGGAAAGCACCTTTTTTTGACATGTGTTCCTTTTTGGATAAGGACAAGGAGAGGTGGACAGTTATGGGGCCCAGTTTAACCGTCGGAGGTTATAATTTGACTTTTTGCCAAATGGGACCCACTGACATAGGAATTTTAGGAAAGAGTTTCAGACTGAAATTCAACTCCGAAAGCTCTATTTGACCATTGAAAAGTTCTATTAACCAAGGTTTGACTTTTGTTCTCGGGGCTTCCAGAGGTTAAATTGAAGCTTCAGGAATCAAAACTAGACTGAAAACTACAGAATACAGATTGTAAATTGGCCTTACATAGGACTGTACTTATTAGTTTAGAAGACACATCTCGGGTTAACTTCTCTTTTATTATTCTTCTGAAACATTTTCTCAATACCAAAATGGTAGGGCTAAGGTTTGATCGGGGTTTGGTTCAGTCTTAAAATTGTATAATTGCTGATCATGTAAGGTTTTAATGGTTTGGTAGATTTTGAAATGGTTTGAATTTCAATTCTTTTCATTAAATTAGTTGTCTAATGAGACCTTTTAGTTTTTCATCATCAGCCATTAGGGTTTTGAAAAACAGCCTAAACACATACAAAGGTACAACCCATTGAATGGGACACTGAAGTTGGTTGCTGCATTCTATAGGTTAATACTATAATTAGGGTTAAATATTTTCAAGGTCACCCAACTACAATCATAATATTCAAAAAACCAAATTGTAATTTTTTTAAGTAGTTGCATTGTCACAATGGTGATAATTTACAAGTCAATATTGTACTTGTATGATTATCCAAGTATTTTTTATAAATCTGATACTACTATAAATTCAATGTTAATTCCTCCTAAGCTACAAGCATTTGATTATGAGTTGAAGGGTATTGTATATGTATTAAAATTCTTAATACATTTAAGAATTAACTAACAACATCCTTTAAAATCACTTTGTACACAAATAATATTGCGTTGACGATGACATATGCCTGTATTTTTGGAAAAAAATTTCTTCCTGTATTTATGTCGATAAGTTACATTAGATGAATTTTTCTTTGCAGACTGAGCTAATTGATTTAAAACTAAAATGGGATTTTATGATGTTATAGGTCAAAAGCATTTTTAATTGTTGTTTTGAAAAAATTATTACTGATGGTTCCCTAGTTAAGGGCCAAAAAGTGCTACATATCAAATATTTTCACGATCTTATATGGTCTATTTTAGTTATTATGGTTGCTGTTGTTTTTTGTGATGGAAAAGGATTAGTGAGTTGTGTCAGGACAAACAGGCTTAGGTGACTATTTTTCGATTGTTATTGATATAAGAGGGTATGCCTAAATAGGCTTATGTAAATTGGAGTCACCACCCGACTACAACCGTAAAATGATAAAGTAAGTGGGGAACTCACTTTCCTTTCTAGAAATTTCAAGGTCAAGGGGTAGCTGTAAGCACCCAATTTCGGGATAATTAGAGCGTGGATGCGACAGAGGACCCGATGATGAAAATAGATTGTGAAATTAGATTTATTGGATTTGATTTATTGGTTTAGAACAAAATTGTAAATTATTTTTAGGAACTATTATTTTTATTTTAATTATTGTTATTATTATTATTTTTAAATAGATTTAAAAAAAATTTGAAAAAAAAAAGGTGATGAATGGGCCGTTATGCCCATTCAGCCATTCATCACCAATTTGTTCCATTTTTTAACTTTGGTCGTGTTTTTTCTTTTTACGAATTTTTTGTATTTTTATTTTTTATTTATTTATTTGTTAGTTATCTATAGATTTTAATTAATTTTTATTTGATAAATACATTTGTTTTTTTTGATAAATAAAGTGATAAATATATATTTTTTTATAGATAAATAATTAAAATAAATTTTTATTATCCTGTACCAATTTAGGGTTACAGGATGGTCTCTTATAAATAGGTGATTTTCTTTTCATGTATGGGAGGTTTTTCATTTTTCTTTTCTCCCCACCTCTTTCTGATTCTTAGCCGTCAACCAAAACACACCCACTTTTCTTGATTTTTTACGTACGTTTTTTCAAGTTTTAGCCGTGAATCAGATCAAAATAAATCAAAATCATAGACAAACACAACAAAAGCCACAGACTTTCATCAATGGTGATCACCTTCTGAGGGAAATCAATACTGCATCCATCAAAATTAGTTCTTTCTACTACTTTCTTTTTATTTATTTGATTATTTTTTTTTCTATTTAATTTTGATTTTATTTTTATTTTTTATTTACTAATCTTTATTTATTTTTTGTGTTTATGATTTTGGATGGGATGATTTGAATCCGTGGTGGTGAACAAGATCCATGGAATGCCATGAATTAAATTTTGTATTTGAACGTAGTTTTATGTTTTTTTATTCATTTATTTCGTAAT
>CATIWM010226283.1:0-16543 GCA_949671775.1 Mallotus repandus
AAAAATAAATAAAAATCATATTTAGCAAGCTTTCAACCTCCAAAACAAATCATCAAATAGCAACTATATCTAATTAAATCAAATTCAAACTCAATTTCACAAATAATTAAAAATACCTAAAAATATTTGTCAAATATTCTATGGACATAGATCGGATGCATGGTCAGTGGCTACGGACTCCTGACATTGAGAGGAACGAAATGAAACCAATCTCGCCCCTAAAACCCGCCGGAACAGTGCCAAATGGAGGAAGAAGGCTAACTGATTTTTTATTTTTTGGGCAAATTTTGGACAATTTCTTGTGAAATAAAAGCTATGGGGAGGTAGAGGAGGATGAGATGAATCTACCGGTCAAATTTGGGGTCGATCAGAGTTCGTTTAAGTGTTAAATGAAGAAGAAGAAAAATTAAGGGACTAACAAGAAAGTTGCCACCTGAAACTGTCTCACACTCGCTGAATACCCCTTCCTATAGACACCACTTCTCCTTTTATAAAGATGATGGACCACGTGTCCATTAATAGCTGGCCCCTTTTTTTTTAACATATATATATAACACCAATGAGAATAATAATAACAATAATACCTAAAAATACAATAACAATATTAATAATAATAAAAATAATAACAATAATAATAAGAAATATCAATAATAATAATAATAATAATATTAATAATAAAAAAATTTGGGTTATTACATTCTTCCTCCCTTAAGAAAATTCATCCTCGAATTTTCATCAATACTAAAACAAGTAGAGGGTATCGATTGCGCATATCCATCTCTGTTTTCCAAGTATAGTCCTCTACTGTATGGTTGCTTTGCAACACCTTTACCATAGAAATCTCTTTGGTACGAAGTTGACGGTCTACAATCGCCATATAATACTCTTCATTTGATAAATCCTCACTGGGCTACACTGTCTGTGGCTGAAGAACATGTGGAGGATCAGAGATGTACTTCCTCAACATAGAGACATGGAATATTGGGTGGATCCATGACAACTCTGGTGGTAATACTAGTTTGTAAGCTACATCGCCTACCCTTGAATGAATTTCAAACGATCCGACGTATCTTGGAGCTAACTTACCTTTCTTATTAAACCTCATTACTCCTTTCATTGGAGATACCTTCTGAAACACCATGTCTCCAACAGAAAATGATACATCCTTCCTCTTAGGGTCTGTATAGCTTTTCTGTCGGTTAAAAGTTGTCCTCAATCACTGTTGGATGAGAGGAACCTTTTCTGAAGTCACTTGCACCAATTCCGGGCCTGTCATCTGCCTCTCTCCAACTTCCCAACACAAAGGCGACCTACACTTTCTACCATATAACGCTTCATATGGAGCCATCTCAATACTTGCATAATAACTGTTAATATATGCAAATTCAATCAACGGTAAGTGCAAATCCCATTGACCGCCAAAGTCTATTACACACATCTGCAACATATCTTCTAATGTTTGAATGGTCCATTCTGACTGACCATCAGTTTGAGGATGAAATATCGTGCTAAAGGCAAGTCTCGTGCCCAACACTTTATGCAATTCTTGCCAAAAGACCGAAATAAAGGTAGCTCCTCTGTCAGACACTATACTTTCTGGCACTCGATACAAGCAAACAATTTTATTGATGTACAACTTAACCAGCTTGTCTGTAATATAAGTCTTCTTAATTGGCAATAAGTGGGCTAACTTGGTTAACGTGCCAACTACCACTCATATGGCATCATAACCTCCAATGGTATGAGGTAATCCAATCACGAAATCCATAGCAATCATATCCCATTTCCATTCTGGGATAGGCAATTATTACAACAATCCCGAGGGCTTCTAACATTTTAATTTCACTTGCTGACAAGTGAGACACTTGAATATAAATTCTACAATATCTCTTTTTATCCCATTTCATCAGTACGTATCTTTCAAATTATGATACATTTTGGTAGAACCGGATGAACTCTATAAGCAGAAAAATGAGCTTCTTCCATAATCTCTTTCCTCAAGCCATCCACATCCAGTACACACAACTTAGTATCCAAATGCAGCACACTCTCATTATCAATAACAAACTCTCAGGATTTACCTAGTTGAACCTCTGACATTATTCTTTGCAACTGTGGGTTCTTTCTCTGAGTTGCTTTCACTCTATCCAAGTACACTGATTGTACTTCTTGGTTACCTTCCATTGCAACCCCTAATCAATCAGTTCAGGTAACTCATTAATAATTGGCCTTCTTTTTGTGCTGATATGAGCAAGGCTACCTGTTGACTTTCTATTCAACGCGTCAGCTACCACATTAGCTTTACCCGGATGGTAAAGAATAGAGCAATCATAATCCTTCAATAGCTCCATCCATCTTCTCAGTCTCAAGTTCAAGTCTCTTTATTGAAAAATGTACTTTAAGCTCTTGTGGTCAGTGTATTCTTCACAAGTTACACCATACAAATAATGTCTCTAAAACTTCAATGCAAACACTACAACTGCCATTTCCAAATCATGAGTAGGGTAGTTTTGCTCGTGCTTTTTTAACTGACATAAAGCATAAACAACTACTCTTGTATTCTACATCTATACATACCCCAGCCTACTTGAGAAGCATCACAATAAATTGTATACCCTTCACTTTCTAAAGGTAAAGTTAATACTGGAGCTAAAGTTAATCTATCCTTGAGCAATTGGAAAATCTGCTCATATCTATCAATCCCCACAAATTTAGCATCCTTTTAAGTGAACTTTATCAAAAGTGTAGCTATCTTGGAGAAATCCTTCACAAATCTCCTATAGTAGCCAGCTAAACTCAGAAAACTCTTTATTTTAGTAACTGTTGTAGGTCTTGGCCATTATGTAGTGGCTTTAATCTCTTTTGGGATCCACTTGTATGTCATCTTTGGATACCACATGGCCTAAGAATGCCACATGATCTAACCAAAACTCATATTTAGAGAACTTGACATATAATTGATGCTCTCTCAAAGTCTAAAGCACCATCTTTAAATGCATAACATGCTCCGCCTCACTCTTAGAATATACCAAGATATCATTAATAAACACTATTACAAATCGATCCAAGAATGGTCTAAATACTCAATTCATCAAGTCCATAAAGGCTGCTGGGGCATTAGTTAACCTAAAGGACATCACCAAGAATCATAATGACCATATCTTATATGAACTGCAGTCTTAGGTACATCTCCACTTCTAATTCTCAACTTATAATACCCTGACCTCAAGTCAATCTTTAAAAAACACTAAGCTCCTTAAAGCTGATCAAACAAGTCATCAATTCTCAGAAGAAGATACTTATTCTTGATGGTGACTTTGTTCAACTGTCTATAGTCGATACAAAGTCGAAGGCTACCATCTTTCTTCTTTACAAACAACACTAGCGCACCCCAAGGAGACATTTTGGGTCTAAAGAAACCCTTAACAAGTAACTCTTGTAATTATTCTCTAAGCTCATTTAATTTTGTAGGCATCATTCCATAAGGTGGCATAATGTCGAGCCAACTATTTCATTCCCAAAATCACATCAAAGTACACATCCAACAAAACCAATCCACAAGCAGCTCGTTGCCTTCCACCAACGTAAGACAAGATGGAAAGACTATGTCAGTTTTTAACTCATCACTGAGAGGGAATTGCTACAGAGAATGGGATTAACAACTTGGATGGTTATCTTCCCATTCTTGAAGCAAAGATAGGATACATTTAAGGAATGCAATGCACTAGGATCATGCCAAGCTCTGGCATTAAGATGACATATTGAAGAGTATTTTCAACCATTTCCAACCATAATTATCCCTCATAGAAAGGAATAGAAGTATCTTAGAAATTGCTCTTTAAACTCCAACCATGTTATGATAATCATATCATATATGACTGGATCGACTGCATAAACCAGTCTTGAGCTACGACTTGAACTAATAGATCTGCAATCATTATCCTTCGTGAATCCTATCTTTTTCATGGCCTCAATGGTACTTATAAAATTGAAAGCATCTCTAGTACCATTAAATGGAACTTTCTCAATCTTGGAGTATAGTAAAGTTGCATCTACATCAGATATTCCCTGATTCCTCAACTGTAGTATCTGTTGTGCTAATGGTACAACTTGTTTAAATGCCACTAATCCTTGATTAATCTCTGCTACACTAGCCACACAAGCTGCATGATCTATATCTAGAGGAGCTATTTTTACTGGCAGCTGTTATCCCTGTCTTTGAGCTACTACTACCTAAGGCTTACCGTTTTTTTGCCTCATGGGGCGAGAGCTGATGCTTCATCCTGAAATGGCTGCTCATCAGCATTATATGCTACTTTTTCAGCTTGAGCAGTTCGCATTCGCCTCATTTTGAAAGGACATAATAACCAACAAGATTTAAGACATGATAAGGGAACTAATATATACGCGGATTTCTAAAAGCAAGGAAGACTTTCAAAGACATAGTCGAACCTAATTGCTACAGTAGTTTCAAAGAAAACTCAAACTTTATCAACCTAGGCCAACCACACTAAACCTAGGCTCTGATATCAACTTTGTCATGACCCAAACTCAGGAGTCCTGACTGGCGCTAGGGAACGGGAATTCACACGAATCCTGAACCCGTAGTAAGCCTTAAACACAACTTTCACAACAATTATACCATAAATATGCCTCAGAATTTAAAACTTTTAAAATATTAATAACTTTTTCATAAATAATATCATATTAGAAATACTTATACAACAGTCAGATACATAGTCTCAGTCAATATTATCCTCATATACTATAATAAATACATATTACTATTGCAGCTTTAATTAATATAAGAAATGATAGTTTAAAATTTACATAAGCCAACCGAAAAAGAAAGAGTCCAGCGAAGAGAACAACTATACGAGGTCTGACTAGAAGGATCTTGAAAAATAATTGAGGGGGGTCAGACCTCACATAGTGAATTGTTATTATATATATACATGGAACCTAAGCATACAAGCAATCAAACATCAATATAATATTCATATATTTATTTTATATTTATACACGCATTCTAAGCAGATGTTTAATAATACTTTTCATGTCAACACAGTAGATGTAAGTAAGTGAATAAAATTAGATGATGCAGATGCTCAAAATCACATTTCATGCCAAAACAAATAAATGCAGTAAAATTTGGTGGAGGATCAGAGCAGAACCCTAATAATATCTGGAACCTCAACACTCAACCTCATTGGCCATCAGGCCCACTTAAATCCAATAATGTTTCTCTTTTCCAATTTAGTAATGGACTGGCCCCGAGACACTAAGTCAGCCGAGCTACTGCAGTCACACTACTGGTATGACTGGCCCCAAGACACTAAGTCAATCGAGCTACCGCAGCCACACTATTCTCAACCATAAATATCAATAAATCATTTAATCATTTCACACATTGATCATTATATCATAACCTAGCATCTAGTGTACTGTTGTGCAACAGTTCTAGTGTAGCCCACTAGGTAGCACGTTCTACTACTGTCATCCAAAAACATCACATCACATCATAATCACAATTCATATCAACAATAAAAATATCATCCAAGTCAAGAACACTATATTCACAATATATATATACATAATCAAATATATATATATTTTAATAATCACCAAACAGATAAATAACAAATAAAGGTCTAATGCAACATATTTATTTCACATTAACAACCAAATATGTGGATGCTAGGTAAACAGTTCTATATAACATGCATACATATAATAATAACTCACAGAAGTGCGCTCCTCTGTAATAATTCGACTGGCCTGGTACTGGCCTAGCTCTCGATGCAGCTATAGGAAAAATAATAATGAAAATAATTAGGATAAAATCCTAACCTTAAACGTTCTAGATTTCTAAAGAAAACTCGATCTTAGACTCGACCCTAATAAAACTCTAAACTTAACATAGATCCGATGTCACATTTTACGAGAAATCTACCAAAAATTTGGCAGTCTCCTTTGTAAAATGGACATCTCTCTACTAAAAGTAGAGTCATTCTTGTACGCAAACACACTTTAAAATATTTCGAAATTCAACATCTCGAGTTGAGCCCCAAACTACATTTATTGCTTAACTGAGAACCAATACAACAACACAAATATAAAAATAATATAATTTTCTCAAATCACAAAATACCTTAAAAATTTAATTAATTATCACAATAAAATTTATTCCTATAATAAAAATATAAAGGAAATTTAATTTCCCAATAAATAATAAAATTCTAGTTTTACAACTAATTTTTGTTAATAAAATCCACAAATAACATAAAATTTTCATTTTTCAATTAAATTAGCATTAATTGTAAATTACTATTAAAATTACTCAATAATGTCATAAAAATAATAAAAGGTTAATTAAAGTTTGGAAAATAATAAATAATTTATTTTTTTGATTTATTTTCCAAAAATACTACTAATTAATTAAAAGTTAAAAATTATTTATAAAAATTATTTTTATACTTTTTATTACTTAAAATCAGCATAAAACATAATAATTAACAATAATTTCATTAAAATTCAAATAATTAATGAAATACAATAATTTCTCTAAAAATACACAATTAAACATAATCTTTAAAAATTTATATCTTAAAATCCATACACAATCTCATAAAACCTCCTTCATAAAGTTTAATCCACATAATATATAAAATTTATTAAAAATATAAATTTTCAGAAACAGTCACGTGAACAATACCCAAAGACCTGGAAAATTTGAAATTTTCAGAAAAATAAATAAAAAGCATATTTAGCAGGCTTTCAACCCCCAAAACAAATAATCAAATAGCAACTATATCTAATTAAATCAAATTCAAACTCAATTTTATAAATAATTAAAAATACCTAAAAATATTTGTCAAATATTCTACGGAAGTAAATCGGACGCACGGTCAACAGCTGCGAACTCTTGACATTGAGAGGAATGAAATGAAACCAACCTTGCCATCTAAAACCTGCCGGAACAGCGCCAAACGGATGAAGAAGGCTGACTAATTTTTAAGTTTTCAGGTAAATTTTGGACATTTTCTTGCGAAGTAAAAGCTATAGGGAGGTAGAGGAGGATGAGATGAATCTATCAGTCAAGTTTGGGTGTTAAACGAAGAAGTAGAAAAGTTCAGGGACTAAAAAAAAATTTGCCACCTGAAACTATCTCACACCCGCTGAATGCCCCTTCATGCAGACGCCACTTCTCCTTTTATAAAGATGATGGACCACGTGTCCATCAATAGCTGGCCCCTTTTTTTTTTAACATATTTATATATATATAACACCAATAAGAAGAATAATAATAATACCTAAAAATACAATAACAATACTAATAATAATAAAAATAATAACAATAATAATAAGAAATATCAATAATAATAATAATAATAATAATAATAATAATAAAAATAATAATATTAATAATAAAACAATTCAGATTATTACAATATTTGCTACCAAAGTCTATTATTATTTTTTTAAGTGAGATTATTCAAAAATGGTACAAATTTGATCATAATGAACATATAGTTTATTATATTACGCCAATCACGTTTCAAAATTATTTGCACAGGCTTAATGATTTCTTTTTCAATATGTATCATGGACATGAAAGTCTTTGGCATAGGCGTACACATAACAAATCCTCCAACAACTAATCAAGTCATTGAAAAAAAAAATCTCAATTAATTAATTATTTTGGGCTACCAAATAAAAATTAAAATTTAAAAACAAATAAATAAGAATTAAAAGAATGTTGAGAATGAATAATTATGAACACAATAATTTAAAGAGTTCGGATTCTCAACAATCCTACGTCTCCACCTAACTTATCCCCAAGTTAGGATTTTCAATCACCCAAAATCTTATTCACAAGATTGAGTATACACAAGAGTTTAAGGCTCACTCTTACAACCTTACAAACAAGATTTTCAAGGCTCAGTCTAAAACCAATTCTCAAGTGTTTTAATGGCTAAACACTTAAACCAATTCCTTTAAAATAGAACCTCACTTCCTATTTTCTAAATCCCAAAAAATAGAAGAATAAGAGTTTCTATTCTTACACTCACCAAACTCTCACAAGAGTTTATCAAATACAAGAATGAATTAAAGAGAATTTTTTAGCTTAATTGAATGTTTTGAAGTATATAATGAATAAACAAGTTTCTTAACCTCTAAATGATCTTCAGAGGTTATATTTATACTTGAGTCATTCAATTAGAACTGTTGGAAACAATAATTTTGTTTCCAACAAATTCAAACACCATTTGAATATTATTTGGACTTTTGAGCTGTAACAATATTGATCCCGGTCAGGATTTTATCAGTCCTGGTCGGGATATTCAAAAATAAATCCGTTATAACTGTTGTGTTTGAACTCTGCATTGGTCTCAGGTAGGATTGCATTGATCCCAGTCAGGATTTGTAGTCTCAGTCTTGGTCCCGATTGGGATATGCACTATCCTTTTTTATGAAAAACTGTAAAAGATAATCCTGTCATAGTCCCGGTCGGGATCTGCATAGTCTCAATCAGGAAATTGGTTGTCCTGGGTGGGACATTCACTTGGGATATGTACTGGAAGTTTTCTTCAGTTTTTGTGAAATTTGGTCCCGATCGGGATTTGCATGGTCCTGGACGGGATTGTGACTTTAGCCCTTGAAGATGATCGAATCAGCCTAAGCTTTCTTTATGAAAGTTGTAGATATTTGTCTTATATTTTCATATCAATTTGAATCACCTTAATTTTACTTCTGTAACTCAAGATATTATTGAAATACTAAGAGCTGCGCAACCTAAAATGACAGCTACATATGCTGATTTTGACTGAAGATTTGCAAACCCAAATGAACTCGAATTTTGACAAGTAAGCTCAATTAAGAAATCTTATGATGTCTAATTCAAATGTCAAGAGGATCACTTTTTCATTATAAAGCGCTAAGGATGTCAAAATCCTTCTTGAATCTCTGAGGTCGAATCAGCCCAAAAGCATACTTATCAATCCCGTACTTCATTTTGACTTCCAATTGAGTCCTAACTTATACACACTTAAAAAAATAAAATTAAATGCTCAAAAATAAGTTTTTTAAGATCAAAATCAAGATTGATCATTGCTAAGGTCAACAATCTCTCCCTTTTTTATTTTGACAAACTTATTTTGAGTTTGAGTTTGAGAGAATAATATAAAGTGAAATGTGTAATTATTTGAATTACATTAAATGACTTTTACTCCCCCTAAATTTATGCATATTATACGAAGTAAGAAATTCAAATAAATAAGAAATTAATGAGAAATATATATTTCTTTATTTCTCTCATTGTTTGGCATGATAAGAAATATAAATTTTAAAATTTTATCTCATTTTGTTAAAAAATAACAACATTAAATACTTGACAAAATATTTAAGAAATATAAACATGGTAGAAGAAAAAATTTTACTAAGATAATGCATCACAAAAAATAGTACATATCACATGATCATATAAAGTTTAGTTCTAAAGGAAACAAAAGACCAAGAACTAAAACAATGAAAAAGAAAGATTCAACTTTATTAAGAAAAATATTTCTCCCTTTTTATAAAAGACTAAATGAAATTATGCAAGTAAGCAAAACAAGACTTAACATTATAGATATTAAAACACGATAACATGATCACTAATTATCATAAAACTAGCCACACTTATAATGCATGTAACACATAATAGGGAAATAAATAATAATAAATAATATGTAACACATAATAGGGAAATAAATAATAATAAATAATAAGCAAACTCAAATTTTTCTCCCCCTTAGGAAAAATAAAATAAAAAAGTAAAGAAACAGGAGTTAAGAAAAATTAAGATTGCATTAATAAAAAGATAGGAGTACATTAATATTAGAAATATCAATTGTAAACAAGAAATATCTATGACAAAAACTAATAGCTCCTAGCTCATAAACCGAAAATCAACCAAACATAAACAGACACAAAATAGTCTTAAATAAAAACTAACAACTCAAAGTTTTAGAAACCAAACATATACTGAAAATAAACCAAATAGATACTGACAAGCAAACAAAGAAAAGAGACATAAAAAAGAAGAAGCTAGTTTTGAGGAGTTAGAGAAGGATGAGTGAAAGTTGAATAGAAGCAGAAAACACTTAATGCTCCAAAAATAATTAATTTATTAAAAATAAAGTTCAATAAAAAATGTTAAGATCAAAATCAAACACTTAAAAGGAATCAAATTAATTACCCAAAACAATCAAGGCAATATGATAAGCATAACATGATTTCACATGAAATCATGAAATCAAACAGTCCAGCCATCAATTAAGTAATTGAACATACAATCAAGACCCATCAATCACGCCAAGTTCATGTTTAATGAAATTTAATCTCTCTTCATTGAGAGGTTTGGTGAAAATATTTGCAACTTGATTATTTGTATCAACAAACTCAAGTGAGATATCACCATTTTGAATACGATCACGCAAGAAATGATGTCAATATCTATATGCTTAGTTCTAGAATGTTGAATGGGATTTTTGCTAAGGTTTATAGCACTTGTATTATCACATTTAATTGGAATGTGATCAAGTTTAATGCCATAGTCCATCAATTGTTATTTTTGCCACAAAACTTGTGAACAATATAAACTTGCAGCAACATATTCTGCTTCTACAGTGGACAAGGCAACTGAAACTTATTTCTTACTAAACCAAGAAACCAAACAACATCTTAAAACTTGACAAGTTCTGGAAGTGCTCTTTCTATCTACTAAACTATCGGCAAAGTTTGCATCCGAATAACTAATCAAGTCAAAGGATGAACTTCTAGGATACCAAAGTCCTAAATGCAAACTTCCACTTAAATACTTGAAAATTCTTTTGATTGCATTTAAATAGGACTCCCTAGGACTAGATTGAAATCTAGCACACAAACAAGTAGCAAACTTAATATCGAGTCTACTAATAGTTAAATAAAGTAGGGATCCGATCATACCTCTAATCGCTTTTCATCGACCGGTTTTCCATTCTCATATTTGTTGAGTTTGGTGGTTGTACTTATTGGATTTTTGCTTGATTTGACTCCATCCATTCCAAACTTTTTGAGAATGTCTCTTGCATACTTGGTTTGATTGATGAAAATTCCATCTTTGCAGTACTTTATTTGAAGTCCAAGGAAGAACTTGAGTTCACCCATCATACTCATCTCAAATTTTCCTTGTATCAACTTAGAAAATTCCTTACACAAGCAATAGTTAGTAGCATAAAAAATAATATCATCAACATAAATTTGAACAATCAATAAATCATACTTGGATTTCTTTATAAAAAGAGTTGTGTCAACTTTTCCTCTAGAGAAGCCTTTCTCTAATAAAAAATTACTCAATCTTTCATACCGAGCTCTTGGAGCTTGTTTCAATCCATATAATATTTTAGAAAGTTTAAAAATATGATTTGAAAAATCAAAATTTTCAAAACCCGGAGGTTATTCAACATAAACCTCTTCTTCAATAAAACCATTCAAAAATGCACTTTTAACATCCATTTGATAAAGTTTAAAATTTATGTAAAATGCAAATGCAAATAGCATTCTAATAGCTTCTAACCTTGCAACGGGGGCAAAATTTTCATCATAATCAATGCCTTCTTCTTTATTATAATTTTTAGCTACTAGTCTAGCTTTGTTCCTAGTTATGACACCTTATTCATTCATCTTATTTCTAAACACCCATTTAGTGCCTATAATAGGATGATGTTTCTGTCTAGGAACTAAAGTCCAAACTTTGTTTCTCTCAAATTGATTTAACTCCTCTTGCATAGCAATAACCCAAGATTCAACACTCAAAGCATCACTAACATTTTTGGGCTCAATTTGAGAAATAAAAGCTAAATTAACAATTGATTTAAGTTTAGACCTTGTTGTTATCCTTTATATGGTATCACTGATGATGAGATCTTGAGGATGTACTTTCTTGAATTGCAAATCCTTTGGAAGAACATCCTTCAAGGTAAGTTGAGGTATTTCCTCATCTTCCTCTTTTTTAAGATCTTCAAGTTCCAAAGGTTTGCTAGCGATTTCATCTTGACTATTTATTTCTATGAGGTCACCGATTTCTTTAATACCAATAATCTTTCCTTTTGCATTGTCCCCAGGGTAACATGTCCTCCATCCTTAGCATCAAGCTTGTTGAATTGCTCTTTGTCTTCGGTCATGTGTCTTGAACATCCACTATCAAGATACCAACTGCCTTTTTGTTCTTGTGGACTTCAAGCACACCTACATGACATAATTTAAACATTCTTTTGAACCCAAACCTTTATTGGTCTAGGTTGGTTAGTCTTAAAGTAATCCAAAGGAAGCAAATTTAAGTTCAATCTTCTATAGAAGCACACATTGCTAGAGTGACCTTTGGTCATGCAATAGAAACATTCAACATTGGCAAATTTATTTTTCCTAGGATGATATACTTTCCTAGAGTGTGAAACATGCCTTGTGCATTGTGGTGGTGAGTGCTTTCTATAACTCTTTTGAGTCATAGTGTGAGACATACATTGATAATGACAATGTGTATTTTGATAGGTTTGTGCAACATGTCATATGCATTGTGTTGTGTAACATGCTTAAAAGTGTTGTGTCTAGTATACATGTAAGCTTGTTTGGGTTGAGGTGCTTTTATTTGAGCCTTGCGTTTTTGTGTCAATAGAGGTTGAGTCTTATGAGACCTTTTCTTATTATTTGACATATGAGACCTTTTAGCTTTGAAAGCTTGAGTCTTATTTTTGGATATAGATGCAATAGAATCATGTGATGCTTTAACAAAATTGATATGTGATGATGATGAGGAAGCCGTTCCATTTGTATATCTGATTCCATGAATGTCTCCATGGGGTTTTTGAGAGTCAAGAATATTATTCAAGATTTTTTTTCCTTTCATGAGTTTAGAAATGGAATTCTTTAACTCTAAGACCTCCTTTAAAAGTTTTTGATTTTCATCATTTACTTTCTTTAGTTGGTCTTCCAATGAATTTAATTTCTTTAAACCATTAGCAAGTTCATCATTTGATTTAACTAATCTAAAAAATTTGATTTTTAAATTTTTAAATTCCTTGGTTAAACTAGTAAGTAAACCATAAGTTTACTAGTAATAGAGTTCTCATCATCATCATCATATTCACAATCACTAAAAGAGTTAGAAATAGATGGTACCTCTTTTTCATCTTCAAGAGCCATGAAGCAAAGGTTGGCCATTTCTTATTATTCCTCTTCTCTTTTGGATTCGGAGGAGTCATCCCAAGCAACTTTGAAAGCCTTCTTCCCATCCTTTGCTCCTTTATTCTTGAATTTGAGTTCAAGGCATTCACTTCGGATGTGACCCAGTTTCTTGCATTCATAATAAGTAGCTTCTTTTGTTTTCTTCTTACCTTCTCCTTCATACTTCTTATTAAAGTCTCTTATTCTTGAGGTATGTTCTTTTCTCAAGAATTTCTTAAAGTTTTTATGAGCATAGCAATCTTACCATCTTCATCACTAGAATCTTCAAGGTTTTCTTCTTCACTATTATTTTATGAAGCTTTTAGTGCAATGCTCTTCTCTTCTCCTCATTCTTTTCTTGCTCTTCACCTCTTTGCTTTATTGTAAGCTCATGGGTGAGAAGCTTTCCAATAAGCAAGTCGGTTGAAAGAGTAGCAAGGTCTTGAGCTTCCTTAATTAAAGTAACTTGAGATTCCCAATCCTTCTTAGGTAGGATTCTTATAATCTTATTGTTTACTTCTTCCTTAGTGATATGTTTACCAAGTTTCTTGAGGGTGGTGACAAGAGCATTAAGGCAATTTGTCATTTTGGTGATTGATTCTTAAGGCTTCATCTTGAAGAGTTCATACTTATACATGTGGAGTTGAACCTTCTTGCTTCTTACTAGAACATTTCCTTCATAATGATTTTCTAAGGTTTCCCACATTTCCTTGTCCGAAATGCAATGTTGAAGCTTGCCTCATTCTTCTCTTGTCATGGAAGAGACTAGAGTAATCATAGCCTTTTTTTTTGTGGTTCCCTTATTGTTGAATGACATTCCAATTATCTCTATCAATTTCAGTTTCCACACCATTAACTGTGGCTTTAGGTGGTTCCCAACCTTTTCAGATAATGTCCCAAATTTTGATAGAATCACAATCAAGATAAAACTCCATTTTGAACTTCCAATGATGATAGTCACTTCCATCAAAGAACGGTCTAAGAGAAGAAATATTTTAGATTCACTCCCCATGATCTTGACTTCTAGTAATTAAGTTCCTAGAATTCAAGCTCTGATACCAAGTGAAAGAGCCCTTGAGGGGGGGGTGAATAGGGCTACCAAATAAAAATCAAAACTTAAAAATAAATAAACAAGAATTGAAAGAATATTGAGAAGGAAGAATGATGAACACAAGAATTTAAGGAGTTCGGATTCTCAACAATCCTACATCTCCACCTAACTTATCCCCAAGTTAGGATTTTCTATCACCCACAATATTTTTCACAAGATTGATTATACACAAGAGTTTAAGGCTCACTCTTACAACCTTACAAACAAGAGTTTCAAGCCTCACTCTAAAACTAATTCCCGAGTGTTTTAATGGCTAAACACTTAAACCAATTCCTTTAGAATAGACCCTTTTTTTTGGCAGGTTAAGCCTCTTTTATATTGTTATATTATTGGCAGGCTAAGCCTCCTTTATATTGTTATATTATTGGTAGGCTAAGCCTCATGTATCTTGTGGTTTTGAGATTTATGGTGAAATATAGCTGAGAAAAGACTGTAGTTGTCCCTGATATGGTTTCGATAGTGTCCAAAATTAGAGAACATAAACTTAATAGTACAAACTATCTTGATTGAAGTCAAACTATTAAGTTATATTTGCTAAGTATTTCTATGGATAGTCATTTAACTGATGATCCTCCTATAGATGAGTCTAAACTATTTTGGATGAGAGATGATGCTAAATTATTTTTACATATTCATAATTCTATTGACAGTGAGGTGGTTGGCTTAATAACTCACTGTAAGACTGTCAAAGAATTAATGAACTACTTAGCATTTCTGTACTTTGGAAAAGGGAATATCTCTCGTATCTATGACATATGTAAAGCATTTTACAGGGTAGATAAAGGTGATAGATCTCTCACCAGTTACTTCATGTATTTTAAAAGAATATATGAAGAACTCAACATACTACTTCCGTTCAGCACTGATGTAACTGTACAACAAGCTCAGCGGGAGAAGCTGGCTATTATGAGTTTTTTAACTGGTCTTCCATTTGAATTTGAGACCACCAAATCTCAAATTATTTCTGGTTTAGAGATCTCTTCTCTACAAGATGTTTTTAGTAAGGTGCTCCGTATATAAAATTCGCTAACTTTTCAATCTATCCAAGCTAACAGTGCTCTTGTTAGTCGTCATAACACAGTTGAGGCAGGAAAACAACCATACAAGAGTGGCAGAGTTAATAAAGGCCTGGGATCGAACAACTATGATAAGAGTATTGGTACTCATGGACAGGAGTTAGGAGGAATAATATGTCACTATTGTCATAAGCCAGGTCATACCAAACAGGATTGTTGAAGGCTTCAATATAGAAAAGCTCAATATTCCCATGTTGCATCTACTCCTAAGACCTCTGAAAAATCTGTTATGATATCTGTAGATGAATATTCCAGATTGACTCAGTTTCAAGAAGCAATGAAAATCCAGTCCAGTCCTGAGTCAGGTAAACCCAATACATGTCAACTTTCCTCCTCTTCAAAATGGGTCATTGACTCTGGTGCTATAGATCATATGACAGGTAATTCTAGTTTATTTTCTAATTTTTAGTCATATACATCTACCTGTCCTGTTACTTTAGCTGATGGTTCCACATCTCGTGTTATTGGACCTAGAACGATTAACTCCACACCATCACTCACTTTATCATTTGTTCTTAATCTACCACAGTTATCTTTTAATTTGATTTCTGTAAGTAAACTCACTCGGAGTCTTAATTGTTATGCCTCATTTTTTCCTGATTATTGTTTATTTCAAGATCTTATGACGAAGAAAATTATTGGTAAGGGACATGAGTCGGGAGGTCTCTACATCCTGGATACACAAATACCCAAGTCTATTGCTTCAAAAGGAGTTATCACTCCTTTTGAAGCACATTGCCGGTTGGGTCATCCTTTTTTTCCTATTCTTAAGAAATTATATCCTCAATTTTGTAACATGTCCTCTTTAGATTGTGAGTCTTGTTAGTTTGCCAAACACCATCGTCTCAGTTCCAGTCCAAGAGTCAATAAACGAGCAAATGCTCCTTTTGAGTTAGTACATTCTGATGTTTGGGGTCCTTGTCCAGTTACATCTAAAATTGAATTTCGATACTTTGTTACTTTTGTTAATGATTAATGTCGAATGACATGACTATATTTGATGAAAAATCGCTCAGAATTATTCTCTCACTTTTCTGCTTTTTGTGCTGAAATTCACACTCAATTTGGTAAGCTTGTACAAATTTTAAAAAGTGATAATGCTAAGGAATAC
>CATIWM010226402.1:0-14890 GCA_949671775.1 Mallotus repandus
TCTCATAATTTTACTAATTTCGAGTTACATCAAAATTCAAAAATTCTTGCTCTTTGATCGAGTACAAATCACGGCTTAACCCAATACACTAGTCTAACTATATATATACTAACTTATTCTTAAACTCAACCAATATATATAAATGCAATGTAATATGTATGCAAATGTACCTATAGTAGAGTACGGGTGTGACATTAGTTGTCCTAAAAATGAAAAAAAAAAAAAAGCTCAAATTCTAATCCTCAAGTTAGGGCTAAAAGGGACCTATTTTAGTACTTTTGATTTATTTTTTGTATAATTTTTGTGATAATTTCATACAAAAGAATAAATCATTAAAACCCATGTGATAGTCCATTTGATAAAATTTCCTTCGTTTTCTCATCTACTAAACAACACCACACAAAACCAATATGTAATTGCCCTGGGAGGTAAATAGGGCTTTTAAGAATTTAAAATAAAATTAAGAAACTTAAGCAAGATTTAAGAAGAGATTAAGAGAATGGAAGATCTAACATAAGTGTTTGAGGAGTTTGATTTACAAATGAATCTACGTCTCCACCTAACTTATCCCCAAGTTAGGATTTTCAATCTCCATACTAATCTTATGCACAAAGATTAAGGTTACAAGAGTTTTACGGATCAACTCTAAACTATACAATAATGAGCTTTTACACAAGGCTTAGCTCTAACCACTAACCACTAACCCAAGTGTTTTGGTGGAGAAACACATAAACCAATTCCTTTAGAAATCAACCTCACTTCCCTTCTAATCTATCTAGTAGAAGTCTTATTTATAACACACAACGAGCTCCCAAAGAGTTAACGAGCAATAAAGAAATTAGATGAAGAACGATAATGCTCAATTGAATACCAAGAGAGAAAATCACCAGAACCAAGTATCTAACTCTTCATTGAAGCTCCAGGTGTTGTTTATATACTTGAACATAAAAAATATGGCTGTTGGAGACATTAATTACATCTACAAGCTCTTCTCTTCAACATTAAATGAAAAATAGCTTTTTACAGATAAACTGCCGCTCATGGTCGTAAGGGCAATGTCCAACTTGTGAGCATTGAATTTTATGACCATTGGAGACTAATATAGTCATTGGAGGCTTGCAAAGGACCCTCATGAGTGGCTTATGATCATAAGCATTGCTCGTGAGTGGCTCAGCCCCTTGCTCACCTTTGGAAGCTTATTGGCTTCCTGAAAGGAGGTTGCTTATGTGCCTCCTTATGATCTGGAGGGTGGCTCATGAGCAACCATTTGTAGCTTGAAAAATTGCTATCTTTGAGTCCCATTTGCATCCATTTGATATAGGGACTTGCATACATTGGTATTCTTTGTTAAATTGCATATATAAATGCTCTTTGAAGATAGTTTACATATCTTTATACTTGAACAAATAATTTGATCCTTGAATGAAGGCCTACACACTTAAATAAAATCATTAGCAATTCAAATTTTTTGTCAAGTCAAAATTAAGGGGTTGATCATGCAAATGGTCACCAATCTCCCCCTTTTTAGCTTTAACAAACAATTTGATTAAATAATGAACAATGTGTATGTGTGCTACATTAAAAACTCCCCTTTACAACTTGAATTGACACAATACGATATATATTACCTCCCCCTTAAAATATGCATAATTTAAAAGGATAAGTTGCATATTAAAAGGTGTAAATTTGCATATCAAAGATCATAAGTTGTATATATATTGCATTGTAAGAATTTACTTGAAGTGGAAATAGGCATAATCAAGGAATTTTGAATACATAAGCATAAAGATAAAATTTCATAAAGGCATGAATAAGCAAGCATAAAGAAGAAATTTCATATAACACTAATAATAAAATTTCATTAAACATTTAAGAAACATGAACATTGACAACATAAACACAACACACTACAATCTTTTTCCCCTTTGTCAAAGAGCAAAAAGGAAAGATAAACAAGGATAAGAAACAAAACATAAACCAATAATAAACTAAAAGCAAGCAATTAAAACAAACTAAAACAAGCTAAGATAATAAACATAAACCAAAAGGGAACAAGTAAAATAAGAGATTAGGCATTATTGCCATCATGTGGATCTTAAGAAGAGGAAGGAGGAGGAGTAGGCCATGAGCATTGGATGTTATGATAGGCACAAAGTTGATGAATGTCATACTCTATGTGATCCATGTGACGCTTAAACTGATCAAGCCTAGTGTCCACTTGATCAAATCTATTATTGAACTTAGATTCAATAATAAAGAGGCGATCAAAGAAGCCTCCAACCCAAGCATGTTCATCTTTAACACCTTGAGAGGAAGAATGTCCTCTAGCTCTTTTCTTTTCAGGAGGTGCTTGAGTTTGAGAGGGGACTTGCTCTTAAGTGGTTTCTTCTCTAAGGCCAACACCTCCAAGGCTTAGATTCCCAATTTGTTCAATATCTTACAAGGCTTGGGCAAGGTTTTCATCAATTTCCTCACCTCCTTCATCTTTCCAAATCCATAATTCCCTAACTTTCTTGAATTGTCTAGAATTTTTCAAAAGGTTTTCATCAAGAAAGGAAGGAGGAATAGAAACAACATTGTAGAGATTAATCCCAAAGTAATAGGCAATTTTTATGATTATGCCACCAACACAAAGGCTTCCATTCACACTATCACTAGCCAACCATAGGCGCCATAGAAGCCACCTCCCTAACTCCACATCAGCATTCTTAATAAGGTAACAAATTAAGATTAAATCATCAAATGAAATTGCCTTATTGTTAAGTCCCTTTTGCATGAAAAGAGTATGTGATAAATCTATGAACATACCAAAGGGCTTTAAAAGAGAAAAAGGATTATTTGGAATGTCTCGCCACAAAGGCACTAGCATTAGGTTTCACATGTCTAATCCAAAAATTATGAGGGGACCAAAGAGTGTTAAGAGAGGAAAGACTACCTTGTTTAAACCCAAAAATTTCATCAAATTGTTGGGAGGTTAAAAATTTGTCTCTACCACCCAACCTAAACCTTATGTTGTTCAAGGGATTATGGTCATCAATAAATTGAACTCTCAAGCAATAGGTTGAAAGGAATTCAATAACTAAGGAGGGAGAGCTAAGAAAGGGTTCAAAACCAAAATCATATATACTCACACTTTCAAGCATTGCTTTCACCATTATAACAACCCGTCTTCTCTAGTGTTGCTTTAGAAATGTATTTGGAAGGAATTATTGTTCTCTTCCCAAATTGTGCCATTCTTTTCCTAACTTGAGTGGAGGAGTACGAGATGAGAGGGGTTTTCTTTGGTTGGTCCTTGGTGGCCCTTTTAGAAGAGGAAGATGAATTTCTTGTAGAGTCTTCTTCTTTGATGCCATGGAGGAGTTGGATGAAAAAAGATTACCAAGAATTTGAAGGAAGTGCTATAAGAATAAGAAAAGAGAGAACGAATTTAGGCAAAAAGAAAAGATTGATGATGAATTTGGTGTGAGAGATGAAAAGGGGATGTAAGGGGGTTTAAATAGGGAAGAATAAGGTTAAAAAAGAATTAATTTTGGTCAAGAAATTGAGTAAAATTGCAAGTCACCATTTTTGCATTGAAGTGTAGGATTGGGAGTTATAATTTCATTTAAGCTGCAACTCTTCATCTATCAGGGTGCTCGTAACAAGCGTGAGCGTCGCTTTTGAGGGGTGCTGCCCATTGACACGACGTGACATCATGAGCTGTTGTAGCCTTTGCAACAGCTCGTGATGAAAAGAACCCCCAGACCCCTGAACTTTTAAATAGTTTGTAATTATACCCCAAAAACCTGACAAGTTTATCCTTATGGACTAAATTGACACTAAATTAAAACAAATGAAGACCAAATTAAATGCTAATAAAATCAATTATCATAAATCAATATAATGGAGGATGCAAATGGAAAATTAATGAATATAATAAATTTTCTAATTTCAAATGATTAATTAATTTCAATAATTAATTATTAAATAGCAAATAAAGAGAGAAGATCTCGCATATAAGGATCAAGAAAAGATGCTAATTTTAAATAATTAATTGATTGAATTTTATTTCAACAATTAATTATTAGATAGCAAGAAATCTAAGAAAATCATAAGTAAAGTGCAAATAATGCAAAGAAAAATTAGACAAAGGCAACTGTACGCACTCCCATTTTTGAAGTGAGGGTCGTGAAACGAGATAGGATCAGTGTGATATCAGGGCACACAGGCTAATGACGACCATCTATCAGTTTGTTATTGATGTAGGAGGGCCTGAATATGCCTTGTAGATTGGAGTCGCCATTCAATTTTAATCAGCAGAAAGTGAATTAAGAACCCACTTTCCTAACTAGAGATTCCGGGTTTGGGGGCTAGGAGCTATTCATCATATTTCTTATTACACATGTTGCTTAATTATTTATTCCTTCACCCTAGTTTTAGCTTTATGATGCATTTACCACATGTGATTGTTAGTCAATTAAATTGGGAATCGAGATGCAGGATAATTGGATTGAGCGAGCATACATCACAAAATAAATAAATAAGCAAGCATTTGTCAAACAAATGAATAATCGTGCAAACAAATAAGCAAGTAGCATATAGCACACACGCATGCAAGAAATAATAAACGAAAATAAACACATAAATAAGCAAAATAAAAAGGGAAAAAGGGGTTAAGGATTACAACACATGGAGAAAGCATTTTTTAATAAATACATCCAAAATATAAAATAAGAGTTGAATTGGGATTAAAGATTACATCGCCTTGAAAATTTTCTATTCTATTAATTATGGGAAATGAAAGAAAATTCTTATTCTAATAAACCTGCAAAACAAAGGTTAGCTTTCACACACATGCAAGCACGCATTACATTTAGGACAATTCTATATATTTCATTCACAATTTGAAATAATAAATAATAATAATAAAGAAAGTAATTAAGCAAATAAACAAATAAGGATGCTAATGAAAATGCATGATGCAAGATTTTAGAATTTGGGTATTTTGGTGCAAAATTGTCATTTTTATTATGAAAAATGGAATTTTGTGATAAGAAAAAACACGAAGATATTAAAATAAAAGAATGGAAATAATAAAGATAGTAAAATGATAGAAATAATTAAAAATAGTAAAGGCACTATTTTCACCATAAAAATGTGAACTTTATGATAAGAATATTGAATTCACTATAAAAGGGCAATAAATAAAAAAAATAATAAAATAATAAAAGTGTAAGCAAAATAATAAAAATGACAAAAATATTATTTTCACCATAAAAATGTCAACTGTATGATAAAAATAATAAATTTATTAAGAGAGGAAAATGAAAATAGCAAAAATGACAAAAGTGCAATAAAAACAATAAAAATAGTAATAAAGGTGTAAATAAAATAATAAAAATGATAAAGATGCTATTTTAATAATAAAAATATCAACTTTATGAAAAAAAATAGTAAATTCGTCAAAAGAGTAAATGGAAATGACAAAAATAATAAGCATGCAATAAAGAAAATAATGAAAGTGCAAATAAATTAACAAAAATGAAAAGAATACTATTTTTACCGTAAAAATATGGACTTTGTGACAAAAAATAATAAATTCATCAAGAAAGAAAATAAAAATAATAAAAACAATAAACATACCAAAAACACAAATAAAATATTAAAAGTGATAAAAATGTCATTTTCACCATAAAATGTCAACTTTATGATAAAAATGGCAAATTTATCAAAAAGGAAAGTAAAAGCAACAAAAATAATGAAAATGCAATTAAAATAATAAAAATGCAGAATTAAAATAATAAAAGTGATAAAAATGTAATTTTTATCATAAAAACATCAACTTTACGATAAAAATGACAAATTTATTAAGAAAAAGTACAAAGACAACAAAATGATAAAAATGCAATAAATGCAATGAAAATAATAAAAATGCAAAATAAAAATAATAAAAGTGATAAAATTTTCATTTTTACTATAAAAACATCAACTTTATGATAAAAATAATAAATTTATCAAGAAAATGTATAAAAATAACAAAAATAATAAAAATGCAGAATGAAAATAATAAAAGTGATAAAAATGTCATTTTTACTAAGGCTGAGCTTGGAAATTAAAATCTCTGAATTGAACTGAATAACTAGACCGAAAATCTCCAAAACTAGATTGCACCGTTGACTTTTGACTTTATCCGGACCGAATTATACCGATACAAAATTTTTGGTATGGTTCAGAATATTTATAAATATTTGGACCAAGAACTGGACCGAATCGAACTGAACTATACTAAACTATATTGGACCGAAATAACCGAAATTTATTTATTTATATATTTATAATATATAAGTTATGCAAATAAATTTAATATATAAATAATATTTATATTATTTAACTACATTTAAATAAATAATGTTAATATTATAATTAGAATATAAATTTTGTTATTAAGAAATAATAAAAGAAAAAAATTAACTAATATTAATTAACTAATATTTATCCAAAAAAAAGAATTAACTAATTTTTTTTTTACAAATATCATTTAACTAATATTAATTAAATTTGACCAAAGAATTTTATAAATATTATTTAACTAATATTCCATTATAGGAGCATTCATTACTAGTTGTTATTGACTTATTATGGGCTATACTGTTTATGCAATTGGATTTGTGTTAGCTATGTTCGATTTTAGTTGTGTAAAACTAAATTTCGATTTGGATGTATTAGTTATGTTGAACTTTATTTGTTGGATATGACTTATAAAATTATATTAAAGTATATATTGAATTGATGTAGGTATATATTTAATAAAATTTCAAGTTTCATGGATGCTTAAGGATTTAAGAAAATAGTGTTTATTGTATAATTCTTTGAATATCCGTTTTGTACTGGTTTGAATTGTATTGATTGAACTATCTGATCTTCGAACTCTATTGTTCTGAAATTTTGGAATCATACAAGACGGAGATTGTTAGTTTTAATCCTAGTACCAGTTCTCAATATTTTCAATTCTCTGATTTTCAATCAAATCCTAGAGATTTTCAAATCCCCGGATTGGACCAAACTATGCTCAGGCCTAACTTTTACCATTAAAACATCAACTTTATGATAAAAATGGCAAATTTATCAAGAAAATGTATAAAAATAATAAAAATATAATAAATAATAAAAATGCAAACAAAATGATAAAGATGATAAAAATATTATTTTTACAATAAAAATGTGAACTTTATTATAAAATAATAAATTTAGAAAAAACAATAAAAATAATAAAACAATAAAAATGCAAATAACATAATAAAAATGATAAAAAAATACTATTTTTACCATAAAAATATGATCTTTATGATAAAAACAATAAATTTATCAAGAAAGAAAATAAAGAGAATAACAAAATTAATAAAAATTCAAAAATAATAATAATAATGCTAACTTTAGCACCAAAATACCCATTTTTTACATAAAGAGAAAAATGATGCAAAAATGATGGAAGATGCAAAAATGAATGCAAACACTCTCAAATTCACCCGAACTACCCACTCCTTCTACATTTCTTATAACCAAACTTCAAAATCAACACAAAAATCACAACTTCACCACAATATAATTAATAATAGAAATAAAATGCAAAAATGATGAAAAATGGAAGAAAATAGTATAAGCAGAAGAAAAATGCAATAAATGTAAATTTTTTATTAAAAAAAGATTGGGAGATCCTTAGAGGGACTGTGTAGTTACCTTTGTAGCGTGCTTTGACTTAGATGTGATTGAGTTTGGATTTTTGGGTCTAAATCCCAAAGAAAAATGATTTTTGGTTTAAGTGTTTGGGAGAAAAAAGGGTCTCCAAATGCCTTGGATGATAGAGACAGAGTCACATTTCCTCCTAAAGCAGTATGGTTTTCTCTCTCTAAGAGATTTTTTTGAGAAATGAGCCCAAAATCCCCCAAAAAGGGTAAGAATTTGTGTTTTAAGGCTGTAGGATTAGGACCAACGAGTGTGGGTTCTCAACCCACGGGCGTTCTGAACCCACGTAGGCCCATCGTAGGTCAAATGACCCATAGGTGTGGGTTGTTGACCAATACTGGTGGGTCAGCCCATTACTTGGGCTTTACCTTACCCATTTTGACCCTTTTGGGCCAATTTTGGGTTTTTTGAGGCTTAGGTGTATAATTTTTGTTTCTTTAGGTCTTTACTCAGTTTGAGCACACTAGGAGTTATTCCTTACCTAACTGACAGCAATCCTTTATCATCTATTTTTGGAGGACCACCAAAATTTGAGTATAATAGAAGTCAAAGACGTTGTATTTAGCATGCATCCTGATAATGCCTTAAGACATGATGGGTTTACTCTGACTTTCTATTAATGTTTTTGGCAAGTGATTGGCCAAGATGTGGTTCTTATGTGCCAACAATCTTTATCACTTGATATCTACCTACAAGGGTAAACGATACATCAATTTTGCTTGAGATTGAAAGCAAGTAGTGTAAAGTGAGCTCTAGGTTGATTTCTGGTTGAATTTTTGTTGATTTGGGAAGCTATGAGCTTTGGTTTGATTTGATTATTATTTTTGGATTATGGATAAGTAATAGAGTGTTTGGGAGAGCACTTGGGCTAAGAATTAAGTGGGGATTAAGTGGAGAAAAGTGAAAGAAATAGAGTAAATGAGGAAAGTTTTTATTTTGGCATAGTTTAGGCTATTTTCTCTCTTTTTTATTTTCTTACTCAAATTTTTTTTCTACGTTAATTTTAACTCTCTTATAATAGGCTTTCCCTCCCAAAATGCTTCCTTAAACCTTCTATTTATAGACAAAGGCTTGTGGCATAGTTGTCAATAGGTTACAACTAAAAGGGGTATTATTATGTACTAAAAAACAAAAGTATATACTATTATCAACCCTAGGTTGACACTTGTCCAATAATATTCTAAAATAGAATATTCTTTGCATGGTCATTACTCCTTGGAATTTATGCATTATTTTATAGACGCGTAGGACTTGATTTGACCAGCGGCAGTCAAAAATTTAACTTTTTGTCAAGTGGTCAACACTAACACACTGTAATTTTAAAAGACTGTTTCAGACTGAAATTCAACTCTTGAGACTCGATTTGACCTCTAGAAAGGTCCGTTGACCAAATCTTAACTTTTCATTCAAGGATTTCCTAAGGTTAAACCGGAGTTCCCAGACTGAAATCCTAGTGTGTGTAATTTTTACATGTATTTTGAGTTGATTTTTAATAAATTGATTTAATTTGGGTAGAATTTGAGCTTAATTGAGAAATATTATTGATTCCTATTTTATTTTGGATTCTATAATTTTTGGTTTAATTCTAGTCAAATAAGGAATTTCATTTAAATGCCTGATTAATTTTTCCTCTTTTGTAGGAGATTTAATTAAAGGAATCCATGAAGAGCAAGGAATGTCCTAACAAGGCTTGAGCACAGGGGTGTTCAACCGATGTGATGTCCTGGAATTCTAGCTTTAACACAACACCACTTCAACACAGCCATGTCAGAGAAAAGTAAATTTTCTTTAGGAAAAAAGGAAAAGAATTCTAGGAAGAAGAGGTCTTCTATCAGGCTTTGCCTATAAAAAGGGGATGGATTTCATATTCAGGGGGCAATCTTGGAGCGAAAGATCGAAGAAGAGTCGCGAGATTCAAGACTTATTCGTATTTTCTTCTTTTTCATCTTTTATTCTTTTAATTATGTTTGTGATTGTTGCCACAATTATGTGTGGCTAAACTCCTTTTAGGATTTGGGTTAGGAGTAGTTATCTATGATGTGATTGAACACAAGTTTTAGTTTGATTTTCAGTTAATTTTATGAGTCGCACTTAATGTATGCTTTCATTCTTGGTCAGCTTGTTTGCATGTTTATGGGTAGATTAACCAATGAGAATTAGAAAAATTTATCAGCTTAAGACTCATAGGACTTAGACCTCTCAACCAAGAGAGTAGGCGAGCTCTATGTGGAACCATGATAGTAGGCAGGGGTCTACGGTGGTAAATTAATTATTAAAGAAGTTAATGAGCTTTGATTAACTTCTTAATCATGAGAGTAAGTTAAACTTTAATCTTTTCATGCTTAATTGAACTCGAGAGAGTATTTAGGTATTTTAGAACAATTACCCTTAACTGATATCATTGTTTTTATGTGTTAATGTGTTTATGATCTTATTGGAATAGTGAAACTAAACCTAGGCTCTAAGCTCTTTATTACTTTATAACAATTTAATTAGGTTGTTTTGTTTTCTTTTAATTACAAAATTCATTCTTATTTAATTTACTAGCTGAGAACATAAGTAAAAATATTGGTACTCAATATACAGTTCTCGAGGGCATGATATCTTTTCTGCTATAATTCATGATCCATGCACTTACTGGTTTTGAACACAACAAGTTTTCGAGTCTGAAAAATAGACACTTTAGACAAAAAAATTATTTTTCAAGACTTTACTAATTAACTTAATAAATAAAACTTGACATAGACTTTCTCACTCTCCATCATCAAAACCTCTTTCTTAAGGTTAGGTCTGGTTTCAAAAAGGTTCATTTTCGTGTTCGTGAAGGGTTTTAATATTTCAATTGGCTCTAAAGTTGCTTTTCAATCATCATTCTTAATAAATCTCATTTGAAGGTGAGATATTTTTCTGCTTTCATCATCTGCTTTTAGGGTTTTGAAAAATGACCTTAACAATCATCTCTAAAAAATCATCCACAATATTATCATAAACAATATCCTTTCTCATATTAAAAGGATTAAATTCATCAAAGCCAATATGCATAGACCATGGTATGCGAGTGGTGATCGCGGCTCATAAGAGACAAGTAACATGGATACTTTGATTTTCGAGTGTTAATGGATTGGGAGGGACAACCCTATGAGTTTTAGAGTCGCTACCCAACCACAATCAAAAAATAAAAAAAATGATCAATAGAAACCCATTTCCTCTATCAGAGATTATTGGTTTGAGGAGTAGCATCTACTTGACTGTTTTTTATATACATATCCTAAATTGCTTGTCACATTACCCTAGTTTTGATTTTAATGATGCATTACCATTTTTGAATGTTAATTAATTTAAATGGCATTGGTTGATAATTGATACATGAGATGATTAAATAGGCACAACATTGTAAAATATAATAAAGATACATAGTAAACAAGTATAGTAATCACGATAAATAAGTGGCATATATTTCAAACGAAATAAGTAAGCAAATAAGCAAATAGGAAGATAGCACACAAGCATGCAAGGGACAACTAATTAAAATGGACCAAAAATAAAATGAAAATAGGGGATAAGGATTAACGATTATAACCCTTGAAATAGTTTATTCTAATAAATAATTTAAAATAGAAAATGAACAAAGAGAATCGGGATTAAGGATTACATCACTTTAAAAATAGCTTATTTTAATAAATGCAATTAAAATATAAAATAAAAGAAAAATTATATTCTAATAATCCCTACAAAATAAAGATCAGTATGCAAACACTTGCAAGCACACAATCCATTTGTAACAATTACATATATCTCATTCATTCACATGGTGACAAATAAAGAAAGAAAAAGGAATTAATTAAATAATTAAACAAACATTGAACTTAAATAACAAATGGGAATATGAATGCGAATGCATGAGTTAAGTTGTGGCTTAAGGAAAAATACCCCGAGTAATTCAAAAAAGATTTCCCAAATGGAAAAATTAATTACATATCATTGGTATTCCCAAAAATTATATATATATCGTGCAATATAAAATTATAAAATATGAATATCAAATGCTAAACATTTTTATAAATATTAAATAATATGATTAGTGACAGATTTTTATGAGTTCCTTATATTTTTTTTTTCTCTAAGGTTTCTAAAGGGTAGAGAGTGTTTTTTTTTTTTTTAGTTTATATGAGAGTGTGATATAAAGATTATAGGTTTAGGTTTAATCAATTCAAGTAGAATTACAATTTTTAATGTTATGGTTTTTTCATATAGTGAAGAATTTGTTACTCTCTAGGAGGTAGGCAATTAAAAGCCAAACCACATAAATCTTGTGTGCGCTTAATTTTTCTAGATTTGATTCATTTTTTGACATGTTTATTAATTGGCTGAATTGGGTGATTTTTTCCCAACTAATGAATGGTATCTAAGGCTTTGGTTGAAAATCAGTAAACATGTTATATAGTTTTATCACCTTATTTCACAAGTGGTATTAGAGCTTTGGTTAATATCAGTAAATGTATTAAATATTTCATCATTATTTTTTATGATAGAAAAGTTTAATGGAAATGTCAGTTTTATAGGGTAAAATATCTCCTAGTTTAACAAGGTTTAACAAAAACGTTGAAGGAAAAGGAGATAAAACCATAAAGACTAAGTGATAAAGATTAGGAATAGCTCAAAGAAAAATCTGCTAGTATAATATGTAACTACACAAGCTAAGGGTGGTATAAGATGGGAATTTGGTGGAGCATATAAATGAATTCAATGAAATCTTAGATCAACTAAAAAAGATTGATGTTAAGATTAAGGAAAAAGATAAGGTGCTAATACTTCTTTCCTCACTCCCTGACTCTTATGAAAATTTTTCTCTCATTAAGGAAAAGATACTTTTGACTATGGAACTTGTATAAGCACATCTAATATCCCTCTAAACTCGAAGGAAATATAAAAATAAGGAGAGGGATGGTGAGGCACTGGTTGTTTAAAGTGTGAGTCAGAAAAAAGTGATCTTTTGAAAAGAATGGATTTCAGCAATGCAAGTTTGAATCTAAAGTTAAAAATTTGAAAGATATTTAGTGCTACAAATACAAAAGGTTTGGTCACTTAAAAAAAAAGATTGTCCAAAGGGTAAGAAAAAGGATGAGTATATGGCTTCTCTTGTATGGGAAGAAAGAGAAACTCTTAGCTAGAAGGATAAGGAACATGCTGGGGATGAGGTGGAGAGATTGAGATCTCTTTACAAAATCAAGTAGCTCTTTAATTAGGTTTCACCTACACATTGTATATTGGTCGCGTTAAAATCTAGTATGTATTCAAGAATTGATTCAAGTATATGTAGTTAGGTTATTAAGGTCAACGTGTTTGCAAAAGATAAGCCAAAGCATATATTTGTTGGGTTGTTACTTAAATTTTAGGAATTCAAATTAGATTTGCATTAGAAAAAATATTTCTTAAAAAAGGAACTAGTTTTGGAGTCATTCTAAAACTTTTTAAAAAAATTTACTTATTGCATGCCAAAGTTTTGGAGGTCTATAAATACAACTGTTTCTCCAATTTTTGGGTTTTGGTTGCATGCCAAAAGATTTTTGGTTGCATGCCAAAATATTTTTGGTTGCATGCCAAAAGATTTTTGGTTGCGAGCGTGCCAGAGGAGAAATTTATCAAAATAGGACCTGACTTCTTTTTAGAGAATTGTGGATTCACAATCTTCTTTACCACAATTTGATTAGATTTCAAGCAGATGAAAATTAATTTGTAAATAAAAGAGACAATTTGAACACTTAAAAACAAAATTGTATTGATTTGAGAGCTTAGTACAAAAATAAAGCAGACAATGCTTACAGTTTACTAAAGACAATGATTAGCTAATGATTCTAAATTGATGTAGATGTAGTAGATGTTGTGTTGACCTTAGCAATAATAAATCTTGATTTTGATCTTAACAAACTTAATTTTGAGCATTTAACATGTTTATTTAAGTGTGTATAAGCTAGGACTATAATGGAAATCAAAATGAAGCTAAGCATACTTTTGAGCTAAATTGACCTTCGGGATTCCAGGAAGATTTTGGAAGTCTTAGAATTTTTAAATGAGCTTCTTACAATTTGAAGTAGACATCACAAGCTTTCCAAATTGATCTTACTTGTCAAAATCCGAATTCATTTGGGTCTGGAAATCTTCAGTTAAATTCAGCATATGCAGTTTTCATTTCAATATGAGTAGCCCTCAGTATTTTAATAATATCTTGAGCTATAGAAGTTCAATTTAAATTATTTAAAGTGCTATGGAAAGCTAAGACAAACATCTATAGCTTTCATGAAGAAATATAAGGCTGATTTGATCTTCTTAAATGTCAAAAAGTCATGATCCCGACTGGGACCATGCAAGTCCCGACAGGGACCAAAATTGCATCAAATTGAAGAATTTATCCAGAACATATCCTGGGCTGATGACTCGACTGGGACAAGTGTGATCCTGATTGGGATCAGGTCAGTCCCAACTGGGATCAGGTCAGTCACGACTGGGATTAAGGTTGTCTTCAAACAAAACGGCTATAACGGACATATTTTTGAATATCCCGATCGGGATCAGGGTGATCACGATCGGGACTAGTGTTTATGCAGGCTAAAATTCCAAAATTTCATCCAAATGAAGTTTAAATTTATTGGAAAAAAAAAATTATTGTTTCTAACAGCTATAATTGAATTGCTCAACTATAAATACAACCTCTAAAGATCATTTAGAGGTTAAGAAACTTATTGCTCATATATACATTCTCAAGCAATCAATTAAAGCTCAAAATTCTTTTTAATTCATTCTTATATTTGATAAAATCTTGTGAGAGTTTGGTGAGTGTTAGAATAGAAATTCTTATTCTTCTATTTTCTGCGGTTAAAGAAAAGGGAAGTGAGGTTCTATGCTAAAGGAATTGGTTTAAGTGTTTAGCCATTGAAACACTTGGGAATTTAGTTATAGTGTAAGCCTTCAAGACACTTATGAATCAGTTTTTGAGTGAGCCTTAAAAACTCAAGTTGTAAAAGTCAATCTAAGGGAATATATTGTGGTGATTCAAAATCCTAACTTGGGGATAAGTTAGGTGGAGACGTAGGATTGTTGAGAATCTGAACTCCTTAAATACTTGTGTTCATCATTCTTCTTTCTCAACATTCTTTCATTTTTGCTTATT